>JACXGK010001890.1:5891-28325 GCA_016801125.1 Novumbra hubbsi
CCCCCCCCCCCCCCCCATGACCCGCAAAACAAAACACGTTTTTAGATGTGTGAAGAAAAGCAACAAGTTTAAAGTTTTTTACACGTGGGTCAGGGGTTAGCGTGACTTTTAGCATTGTTTTTCGGGCGTTGCACGAAGACCCCCCCACAAAGGTTGACCAAACGGCAGCTGTTCTGCATTCCCCCCCTGCACCCCCCACCTGCGATGACGAAGACGATCCCTCCAGTCATGGCCACCTTGCCCTTGGCGTCCGGCTGATCGGCCAGACACACCATGCACTTCAGGCCCACCATGGACACCAGAACGCCGAGGCCGGACAGGAAGATGGACCCCACCATGAGGCCTCGGGTTGCTACGACCATGCCTGGAGGGCGAGAGAAGGAATGGAGGACACGCTCATGAGCGGTAAAATCACAGAGAGAGCCTCAACTCACGATCATACACGTCCCTGGTTGGTGTATGGAAAGGTAATTCAAGTACTACGGAGAACCATCTGGAGACTATGGGAATTTGCCTGGGAATGATTCGAGTAGAACCCCCCCCTATTGTCGGCATAACCAACAAAGGGTTAGGCTGGTGATGGGGGCACGTTAGCATCTGCTGTATGAACATGCAACAAAACGTGATGGTTTAATGGAGGTGAACGATGCTATCAAACATGATCACATTGTTCAGTCCAACTCATTCCTGCCATAGCAGTGTTTTCTGTGTTGTTAAAAAAAAAAAAGTTAAATCCCACCGGCCAAAAGTGATTATTCTTCCCAGAGATATCTGTTGGTGTGGTCGCTATGGTAGCTGTTTCAGTCTGTTCAGACTTTTTAATATACTATCCAGCACCAGCCTGTAAGTGAAACTGACCGTGGGCCGAAGGGTATTCGCGTCAATATTGCAATGCGGGCTTGAGTGAATCCAGCCCATGGAGCTCTGGTGTTTTTTTCAGTTAGCCCCCGCTAGCATTCCCAAGACTTGTCTGTTCATGTATGAGACTTTATGCGCGCCTCTTAAGCTTAAAGGCTGTTTTTGAGGGTTTAAATTGTTGTGAATTTCTGAAACACTTCAGAGAGATTGATTCGTTAATATTTTGAATAAAAAAATACATTTCTGATGTTTTATAACGGGTTTAGAGAGTAAAACGTATGAAAATTAAGTAAGACGTTACCCGCTAGCTGAAGCATTGAATCGTAAACTTTACACTGGATTTGACCAGTGCTCTGCGATACACAGGACATCCAAAGCCCCTCGTAAACGGCTTGCGCTGTTATGATGTTGTCTCCGGCGTATGACGATATTTTCCACTCGGCCATGACCGTGGACACAATCATCCCGATGAACCCAAAAAAAGCCAAGGTGAATCCAAGTAACTGCATCCCCGAGTTTGCCATTTCGAATAAAATAGGCCCTATGAATAAATGAAAGTAACAAAAAAATGTTTATCAATTGGGTCAACTCAACATTCAAATAAAATCCGCCTAAATTGTCAAAAAATATCTGTCAATGTCCTAGAAACTTCAGGTAGCAGCGAGTGCTTGGTGAGCGCTCTGTTTTAAGGTGTAGTCTGCTCTCGACGCATCCTCTGGGCTCAGGTGAAAGACCGTCTTCCTGGAATTCCATTTATTTTGGAAAAGGTGGTAGGTCATTGCCGCCCTGTGGAAGTGTGGTGCTTAGATTTTAGTGGGCGCAGTTCTGAGTGACCTCAGTTTAACATAGCAAGCAGCCGTGGTGACACCATATACCACGGGAATAACGGAAGCATGTTTTTTTGAACATTGGTTTCCAATTTAGTACAACACCACAGCAAAGCGGTTTGAGCAACTCATAGCCATTGTCCGTATTCCACACTGTTGACTTCAATAACACAATAGATTACTTAATTTAATGTTGCCGATGTGTTTTCCTGAGAAGAGGCGTTATATGAAAAAAGAAAAAGCTCTTCACAAGTAGTCTACTTTGATAATGGTACGTGTTTTGGAATCCGAGAATAAAGGTTTGCTGATTACATACAAATTCCAAAATGTCAGCTGACACTGACTGTTATTTTTTTTTAAATGACATTATTTTAAAACAGTTTATAACAAATGTGCTATAAACATTATCGGATAGGTCTGTTAATAAACAGGCTATGTAGGACTATTTAAAGCCGATGTTAGGCATGACTGAATAAAGGTGACTTTTTTATCGGACTAACAAGGTCGTTTTAAAAGTTAAGGTAATTAGGTGCAGGAAACTATACCAAATACACATATGATTTCACATTTCCTGTTATTGCTTGAATGTACTATGCAGCTCTCTTTGATTCCGGAGACTGCCCTTTGCCTTGTGATCTAAGGATTTCATGACAATATCTGGCCAATAGACGAAAGGTCTGTCTTGCCCAATTTTGTCATGTTATGGGATTTGCACACTGTGTTTTAGTTGGACTGAAGCCTCAAATCCCCAAAGGATATTATTTTCTCTGTAAGCCGTTTGGAAAATCCTGAAAATAGATACAGAACAGGTATGTTATTGCTGTTTATAAAATAAAGAAACATAATAGCAAACAATATAGTTAAGCCCTCATTATATGACAAAATATTTACTTATTGTGAATTGTTTCATTTCAGAAGAGCTTTGATGGAACAATATTTTAGCACTGCACACTTAGTGGGATTGAAATTCCCCTCAGCAAGTTAATTTAGAATTGTATTCCCTCTGCTTTACCATTCCCACTGTTCTCGGTTAAATATATTCTTTGAAATACCATAATGTATCTTTCATTTAAATGTTTACTATTTACCCTTCTATTTCTACAGCGAATAATGTTTAAATATTCAGGTTCCACGTTATTGCTGTTGTTTAATTTCTTCTACCATGAAGCCATCTTTCTTACCAAAGAGCCATCTTCCTTACAAAACACAATCTGTCCTCCTAAATGCCAGTGTTTCTCATCAACAAAGGTGATGTGTTCTGAGGAGAGCTTGAGACTCATGCCCACAAACATTTCTACCGAAGTGAAGGAACTGATTGTGATGACAACAGGTTTGACAGACCTTAGCCCGACTTCCATGCATTACAGCCCCAATCTAACCAAGCTGGTCTTTGTCAACAACCTGCTGTGTCAAGTATCCACCACAGCGTTCAACCATCTGACTGGCTTGGAGGAGCTGGAGATCAGTGGCAACCATTGCCTGGAGCACTTGAACCCTGGAACTTTCATCAATCAGAGGAATCTCACTCGACTTATGCTCAACTTCAACAAGTTTGAGTCACTCAGTAACGGCCTCTTTAGTTCCCTTCAGAAGCTGAGGACTCTTCAGATTAAGCGCAACATAATCACTCACCTGCCAAGGCAGATTTTTCAGAACCTCCAGGGTCTTCACACTCTTGATCTGTCCCTGAACATGCTCCCTAGGGTGGACGGGGACCTTCTCAGAGGCTTGTCCCAGCTAGAGTCCCTCAAACTGGACTACAACCGGATTACCGTTCTCATGCCCGACACATTCTACAACATCACCAAGGTGAAAAATATTGGCCTGCAGGGAAATCGGATATCTCACCTCCCTCGAGGAGTCTTCTCGCATCTAGAACAACTAGAGAAGCTGAATCTTCGGGGCAACTTGATTGCAAATGTGAGGTCTGGAACTTTTCCTTCCAGCTTACAGGAGCTGGACCTCAAAGACAACAGAGTAACACAGCTCTCGTTTGGTTCATTCTGTGGTCTTACCCGTCTTAGCCACCTGTTCTTGTCCAAGAACCAGCTCACAGGCCTTCCGGAGGTGATTTTTCGAAATCTAACGGCTTTGCAACACCTGGACCTCTCTGAGAACCAGCTAATATTGCTGCCACGAACAGTCTTCCAAGGGCTCTCCGCACTCGAAATCGTGCACCTACAAAGCAACACCCTGAGCTTTCTGGAGGACACGCTGTTTGAGGACCAGGTGTTTCTGGCGCAGCTGTACCTCTCGGACAACGGCCTCCAGATGCTTCCACAGGGCTTCTTCGACACGTCGGTCCACGAGAACGTGATGAGGTTGAGACGGAACCCCTGGCGCTGCGATTGCCACATGCTCTATCTGTATGACTACGTGGCCAAACGCAGCCACTTAGTGGAGGACATAAGTGACGTTTATTGTAAGGGTCCCACGTTTTTAAAAGGACAGAGTCTGGTGTCCATAGACAGGGACCAGCTGGTGTGTCCAAGTAATGTCTCATCAGGTGCACACAGCTCCGCCCCGTTCAACTGCTCGATGGATGAGAGGCCACAACCCGGCAAATGCACTGTCCACGTCATCGATGGCAACATGACTATTAACTGCAATGTGACTGAGGGTTTGCCAGTGAGCCTCAAAGTGCAGCTCCAAGGCGGGGAGGGCAACATGTCTGAGTATATCTTGAAAAAAGACTGGTTATAATAATCACAACGTTAATAACTGGGCTGGTAGTTCCACTTTGTCAGGTATTAGTCTGTATTTCTGTTTTTTTTATCCCCTTTCTATTCCTTATGTTGTTATGTCTTATTGAATGGCCAAGTTTTGACGCAAAAACTCCAAATGTCATTTTTAAAGAAATAAACATGCTAGTTAGTTTACAGAATTTTTGTATGTACCAACATACCGAGTATGAGGAAAAAATAAACATTAATCTCCTCTGAAGTTTATATACATTTTAGGTATAGTTCATCTCAGTTATTGGTTTTAAATCATTTATAACATGATGTGATGCTGGAATAAGCATTAGGGGGTTTAACCCGAACAAATATTTCCTAAAGTCATTGTCAATATTTAAAGCCTATAATTAAATGCTGACAACCAGGAACTGACAGTGCTTGCCACTGAAATCGTAGTGATAAGCAGGGTGGATGAACTGTTTGTAAGGTTCAAAGTTCACCTGAAGAGGTTTAGACCATGTTGTGAGCCCATTGCATCCACATAATCGTTAAATATTTTTTTATACCCGCCTGAGACATGTGACCTAACTAACTGATTTCATGTGTTCCCACTCAAAATATGGCATTGCAATCAAACCAAAAAACTGTTTTCCACACCTGTCTAAAAATCTGGACACATTTAAAATGAGGACCAGTTGAGGACCTGGTTAAAATGGGGCTCGTTCAACCGTGTCCGTAACAAAGACTTTTACCAGTAGACCACTACAATTCTCACCATTTTCCCAATAAATAGTTAATTTCTCAAATATCTGCCATTTGAACTATTCATCACTCTGTATCAGTCCTGTAGATTATCAGTATTCATGAACCATTTTAGATATATATGTTATTTAGCAGATACCCAATTGGTCTTGCCCACTGATAGGTAGCTATGCCACCCATAGATATAGACTGTAACTATGTTGACATAAACCAACAAATTCACTTTCAGACACTCCAGTAATGAACTTATTGGTTGTTATGCAGATCAGTCTGTATGAAGGGACAGCATTGCCCAAAGAGGGGCAAGACAAGACTTCCAGATAAATAAGTAAGTTAAGAGATGCATTTAAAAACCAAACCAGTAATCAAATTGGAACAGCACTTTCATAGCTAATTTACCATCTAGAATGAAGGAAAACAAAATGCTCAACCATCAATCAATTCCAACGTAGCAACAAAAACACTTTAATTAAGAGAGATCCTTCAGGAGATCAGACACTGCCTTCCTTTTTTAAACAGGGAAGACTAGAAAGTATTTTCCACCAAACACCAACAGCAGTGGAGGTGCTTACAAAGACACCAACCGTAGCAATTTGACATCTATCTCCAGGATCCACTCAATCTTTTATCCGGGGCTTCGAACGCGTATCAAGACAAACAAGGCATCAGCTGAGACTTGTCACACACCACTGCCCCTGGACATAGGAGAGGATGACGGGAAGGCTGGGGAAAAGAGTGGAGGAAAAAAGGGGGCTGGAACACAGATGGCAACACCTTGAATAAAGCACTCTAACCCAGCAGTTTATAGGGGTCAGGGGTCGATTGGGTGCTTGGTCTGAGATGAATGATATCACAATTCAGCTGACAGAGTATTGGCCTCCAGAGCTGGCAAGGATGGCATAAGACAGTCAGGAATGCAGGGGTTGAACATGAATTGAAGGGGGGGAAATCACATCCCCAATATGTATGAAAATACAGATGTTTTTTATTTGAATATTACTGCTTTTGTAGCTCTGGTGCACAATAAGTCCACACAGCCATTGGGAGCATCCTAAACAAAGTATACAGTGGTTTTGGAATATGTTCATTGGAAATAGTAGTTTGTCAACAGCTACTGGGTCTGCAATGGGCATAGTTGCACCATTGCAAATCTAATATTGTTATACAAACACCCGAGAAAGAAACCAAAGATGTGCCATTGAATCGCCTTTATTTAGAGAGAGTAAAGTTGTTTTCTACTTTGACCACTTCTTTCCTTGTTTTTTATGTCCCTTTCAAAAATAACATGTCGAATCATAACACGAGCACCTATCATCAGACCCACAATCGGCCGGATCACAGCGGTACAACAACGCCAGCTGACCAGAACCCTGTCTGACAGTTCTAATGACCCATGTCGAGATTAAGACCAGTCCACCTCCTCTCTCCGGGAGCTCAACAGAGTTATCCCCCCTAGGCCTCCATCCATCCCTCATCACCAACCAGCAGAACATCCATGACCGTCACTAGAACAGCTGGGAAACCAAATGTCTGGGAAGTAATCAGGAGCAGGGTGTTAGAGGCTGTGCCGTTATTCTACCAGGCTGGTTGAAGAGCCCCTTTTAACCCCCCAGACCTCCATCCCCACTTATCGGCTTGTTAGCGCAGAGCGCCATGCTTTGCACAGCACCTCTTCAGTCGGGAGGGAGGGGAATGTATTGGGGGGGGGCCCTTGAGGTGGGGGACTTATTCTCCAGGACACACGGAGTCCGGATGACACAATGAGCGGGGAGGTTTCCCACCGAGTTCAGGACAGACGAGGAGAAGAGAGAGACTTTGAGGGGGCACAGGGTTCAGAGGACAAAGGGGAGAGGTCCCCGGAGGTCTACAGCCAGAGGGAGAGGACAGGAGGCGTGGACAGGGGAGGGTTTTGTTTTTTGCGATTACTTGTGGTCAGAGAACCGGGGTCATTACAGAACGCGCGGGCATTTTGAAATGTATCTGGCTAACACAGATGTCGACGTCGGACGGCACGATTACACGCTGTGAGTCGGTAAGGTCATTCGCGTACTGTGAGAGACAACAGGCCACGTTAGCACATTAACAACGTTGATCCTCCTAAAACCTCCTAACTCCAGTCGTTGGCAACCCGAGAGAAGGCCCGGTCCATGGAGAGGCATTCTTCCACAGGCGCCCACAGCGTTCACAAGGATCATGACGTGACCTGGCCATTTCACACCCACCCCCGCCAATAAACGAGATTCAGCCGTCCTCCTTCCATATACATAAGACCCCCCCCCCTCCATAAGGAGGGGCCAGTGAGTGTCTCTGGCCAAATTAGGAACAGCTGACCTGATGCTCACGTTAACTGGTGGGGAGCAAGACCCAACGGTGAACCCTGATCATACCGGTCCACAGCCTGACCTCCTCTGTCGGAAAGACAACGAGAGAATTTAAGCGTCTTATCATGAAATTAGAATTATCGGGGAATAATACATCTGCAACCTTAGACAGAAGTACATGGTCCTGCAGTGCCCCCCCCACACACATTTAGTTTTAATGTGGTTTTGTAATCGTTTTCAGCTATAGCATGTAAATTGCCAAGCTAACGGGAATTATAATAAAGAGTTGTGGGATAAGATGAGATACGATGGTGTTGGTAAGGTAAAATACGATGGAATGAATAATCCCCTCTTTTTAACAACCAGAACATCTACAGCATATCTAACGGCCTGGTCGGTTCCGTTTTCTGTTTGGACATTTTGGCTCCTGCGGTCACATTGTAACAGCCACAATGTAATGCAAAGGCAAAAACAAATGCATTGGGAATTGCAGAGTAAACAGATCTGGGTCACAGGCTAAAATGACTATGCCTCCGCCAGAGATCCCACAAGGTGACTCACATATTCACTCTCTCTCTCTCACACACACACCCCCACACACACAAAGAGAGACCCTAAACGTCTCTTAAATCCTCGTAAAACTTTAGCTTTACCTCTCAATGGTCACCCCCAGATGCCTGACACATGGACCCTCAGCCTCCTGTCTGTATATACCAACAGCCAGACAGCAAGACCAAGGCCCCAACTGAACGGCCCCCAGTGATGGGTCCCTCCCAGTGATGGGTCCCCCAGTGATGGGTCCCTCCCAGTGATGGGTCCCCCAGTGATGGGTCCCTCCCAGTGATGGGTCCGCCATTGGTCCATTGATTTGAGACATAATTTCACAGCCTAGACTGTCGCTATGGCAATAATTCAAGGCAACATTGTTGCCCCCGGCGACTCAATAAAAAAAAACTGACGATAAGAAGCCAGGTAAACATGACTCAGGACCATCAGAAAGTAGCGGAGGGTCGTATAATATTGAATACGACTCCATCCTGGCGTGTTGTCATTTCATGTTTTTATGTCTTTTCCTTCTATACCTGAAATGAAAACAGCATGTTTTTTTTATTTTTGTGAAATGTCTCATGCTGCTCAAACACCTATGAGCTAAAACATCATGACCAGCTGTCTCATATGCCGTTGCCGGTCTGCGTGATGCCAATGCAGCGCCGACATGCCGAGGCCCGGACTCCACCAGACCCCCCCCAGGAGGAGGTGTCCTGTGGCGGCAAGGTGGAGTCACTGTGGATCCGACTTGTGGTCTGGTCTTCATTGGTGTTTAGGTAAGTGGCATGTTTCAAACTGATGTCCACGTGAAAGCCCGGACACAGCAGAGCTTCGCCCAGGGCATCACACTCCCTCCACCAGCTCATGACCTTCCCACAATGCACCCTGGTGTCATCGTTTAAAGTCAACAACTTCTCTGTTCTCTGACTTGAAACATAAAAACCTAGATCACTTTAAAGAAATTAAGGATGAACCAGTGTTATAACAGGTGTCAGCACAACCTTTAAGTCCAAGCACGCGACCCCTAGAGAGTAATGCTCTTGATTCACTTGACTTCATTAGATATCATTCTCCTTTGATCTCCAGTGCCTAATCTAGGCAATTGTTCGCCATCACCGTCAGACATGAACTGTTTGCCCAAATCACTGTGACGGCTCTGAACTGCAACACAAGCTAATTCCCCATAGATTCGGGTCACAGTGGAGATTTCGGGGGCCCATATCAGTTTTCCCCTAGCAGGGCCCCTGTCACCGCGGTACTGTCCCTGTGACGAATCACTCAATCAATCAAAGATCACAGAGGCTCCACGCCTGAGCTAACTTAACGCTTGTCCAACTCCCCTTTAGGAGGTATGGAAAGAAGCGGTCAAACCGAGGGGGCGCGAGGGGAGGCCTGGCCTGGAAGAAAAGAGACAGGAAGAAAGCAAAACGAGTAGACTTAAAGGGGCTGGCCGATGGGCTGTGTAGTGTGACCCTCAGCTTGTCAAGACCTCAGGTCCAAAGAAACTTCCAGTACGTAGTCCTCATATCGCAAACTTTCCACCGGCACGGTACCTTATACATTTAGTGGGCCCCTGACACCAAAAGTCCATAAACAACTTCATCGATGAAAACATGTTATTTTTTGGTGAAATACCTATTCCATCCAAGTTTTTTTTGTGTGGATACAGAAGCAGACCAGAATAGTGCCTCGCCACTGGACCGCGGATGTTCTCTAAGGTACAGCGGGATCATTTTTATATAATCCAGTCCTAAGGTCTTGTGTAGTTTATACATCCACCCAGGCATCCTTCACACTTCAGGTGGCCCATAGGTTTAGCGGGAGGTGCTAGTGGGCAGGTTTAAGGGAACAAACCTGTTAGCTGGGACTTGCAGCAGTGGTCCAGTGTGGTCTCTATAGAGTTGCCCGGACTTAGAGGAGCTTTGGGACCCTCTCAACAAAGGGCCTTCAGCTCTAGCGTGGTGAAAGTGACAGCATGGTACCCCCCTATTGACCATTAAACCTCTCTTCCTGGATAAACAAGAGCAAAGCCCTTTACGGAGAGTGAGAGGGCCACAAAGAGAGAAGCCATTGAGCCACTGAGGGCCAGCCTTTGTTTTTGGGTTGCAGGGCTCTTTCTCAAAGACCTGCCCCTGATAGGGGAGGCTTTATTTGGCTTTTAGGGCTCATACACACTGCTGGGGTGGGGTGTTTGGGCAAACCAGAGATGTAAACTTAATTGACTGCATTATGGGTTTGACTGACAAACACTTTGGAAGGAGAAACCTATTAAGTTGTGTTTCGAAGTATGAATTAGTTTGACATTTCTGGATGAACAAAATTATTTTCCCACCCAAAAAAATTACAACTATTTAACCTAATTTAGTCTTAATTGCACTATATCACTCAAAATGCTACCCACTGGAAATAAAATACATTTCAAATCCTTTTTTTTTTACATTATATTTAAACAGTATATAAGTATTTAGATTTTTATACTTTCATTTTACTCCAGCTCTAGCTTATTTATGTAGTTAACACTGCCTTCCGTAGTGACAGACAGACAGACTAGGAGATGTGGCCTAGCCTGGTCCCAGGTCTGTTTATTCTGTCTTGCCAACCCCTGTGGTCATTGTTATGACAAACAAAGGGAAACAACACAAACAGATCTGGATGCAGGCTTGTAGAGTCCTGTGAGCCAGGATGATGGCACCTGTGAGCTCTGGTCAGGTTCCACTCAGCCCTCTGGACACACACTGGTTTAGTGACTCCATTAGCTTTCTCCCAGACTGCTAAATGGACAGCAGCACATTTCCCAACATGCAGCTAAGATAAGCTGCCAAGATCCCATGTGCAAACATGAACTTCCTGTGTGTAAATCAAATTGGAGGGGTGGGTGGCTTAAGGGACCTTGAATAAAACAATCTAGCCTGATTGGCACCATCCAGTGGAAATGGAACGTTTTGGGATGTTTCAGGAGAATCCCTTTAAGATATAAAAGAACAGCTGGACCAAAGTGTTCAGGGGTGCCAAACGTTAACTTACCTCCGTTTGTATGCATTTTTACTTACAACGGACCTAATAACAACATCATAGACTTGCTAGGTTGTAAGCAAATATGCACGATCACCTAATACATCACTGCCATATCATCAATAAAAAGTAGGTCTAGCATTACTTTGTCTTGGCATTACTTTGGCTATGATATATCTCCTTCTGCTCGGATTACCTCAATCCAGATCAAACCCAGGCGTGTTCATTTGGTGTCACATTTACGTTGTTTTATCCTAGCCTCATCTCTATTCCCCTCCCTAACACCGGTGCTGTCTGTTTCTCACCAGGTTTAACTACTATATTTCCGTGTGTGTCCGCATTCCCTCTCGTGCAGACATCGCCGTGCGTGCCCGAAAGGCTTCCTCTCATCTTCCCGGTCCCGGCGGCTCCCACTAGGCTAAAAGTACTTCCTTCCAGCGCTCAGATTACTTACCTCATCCGGGAGCTATTTTTTCCTGTTGGGGAAATAACTTTTTTCCAAATGAAAAGTACCAATAAAACGTGAAGCTGGTGATGGGGGATCAATTGAATTGAGATGAGGATGTGAGAAGCAATAATATAGTTTCAATCTACAACATCAGAACTAATATATAATCTCTATAAAAAAAAGTGTCACGAGAACATTGGAGTGGTTCGTAACGTTTACGTTTTAAATTAGTTCGTTTTATAACCAGTCACAGCTGAGAGTTGAGATTGGATGAGTAAGGATCTGTTTAAGGGGTGTGCTTGACAGCAGAAAAAGACGCGCGTGATGCTTAAAATCTAGATCCTGCATAATCCAGTGTTTGGTTAAGTCTTAGGGTAATGTATTTAGTCACAGCACATCAATAGGGATAAGATACAGACTATATAATTACTGTACATGTAGTAAAAAGCAACCAGTTGAAAGTATTGAGAATTTGAATTTATTTTCAATAATGTATTTATTTCCGGAAGGAAAACATCTGAACCATATATTCCGTTGCAACAATAATACGATCATGGCATCACTGACACAAATATAAACAATACAGTGTATGCTATCCTGGATTAGAGAATAACATGTGTAAACATTCAGTTTTCAAAAGTCTGTACAAAAAATAAACTCTGCCAGTGTATGTATTTTCCGCCAAAAAAAGGCCTCACAGCGCGTGTATATCCATCAGTCTAGTGAGAGCGCAAAACTACCACGGTCTCCACACGGAATCTGCGGTGATTGGAGCCATGACAGGTGACACCGCCACCGCAAGTCCCGGATTACCTTGCTGCGCGTTTGGCGCGCTCATATGTGCAAGAACAGAACTTGGAATCAGAAAAGCGAATTGTCCATCTGTCGCTGGCACAATCTGAAGTCCACTGTATAGTTTAGCGAATTCTGATGAGTAGTTGGTCGGCGAGCCACTTTTGCAAGACATGACTCCATTCAACTGAGGCGACGCAGCCGGTTTTGGCGAAATGGACTGGACAGGCCCTGGATGCTGGGAATAGGCGGGGATTTGGCGTTGAGTTGAGAAGCTCACGGTGTTTATCTGTGACACACAGCTAGCTAAGTGGCTGAGAAGTCGGCTCCTGACATCTGTATTCACCCCTCCACATGTGGACAGAAAATGGGTGACTTCACTAATGCACTCGCTGAATCCATCTCTGTACTTGCCAATGACTGATTGATCTGTGCTTATAGAAGCTGTAAAGTAACAAAAAAACGTATTGTGCATCAAAAAACGATGTCAATCTAATTAAACAAATGGAGGCTATCAAGTAAATATAGTTACTAATTGCCAAATGGCCACAGTCTCAGATACTAGAAACATCCACGTCTAGAATTACTGTAATCAATGAGCGTTCCATAAAACCTACCAGTAATTTGAAGACGCTGCATATTCCTTAGGTGCTTGACAGTCATCTCAAGGATGTCTGCCTTCTCAAGCTTCGAATGTCTGGAGCTCTAAATAGACATAAAGAAAAACACACGATTAAATAATATATCAGAACTTCGTCTCAATGTATCGTATGTTCATAACGACAGTAGCATGTATCGCAGTCATGGGCAAAAACAAATAGTCATAAATGTAGCCTACATCTTTCTTTAGGGCATCCAGGATGAGGGTCTTGAGCTGTCCAAGGCTGTCATTGATTCGCGCGCGTCTTCTCTTCTCCATTATTGGCTTAGAAGACTGAAAGAAAAAACAATCCACGAGAATATGTTACTTTTCAAAAACGATGAAGGTATGAATACTGTTCAATTGATGTCCATGCTTTTCAGTAAGCCTACCTTTCTGTGCTCTGAGGCAGTCCTTGGTTTGTCCGGATTTCCATTTGCCCTCGAAGGTGTGGATGCAACAGAGGCCGACGAAGTGTTCTCCAGAATATCGGCAGGCATATTTAAGTTCTTGTATCCCACAATCTTCCAGCAGGTCCTTCTTAAAACACCAAAAATAATTGTTCGATAAAATCCAGCTTATTGAGGAATATTCAAACACTCAAATGCACTTTTACTGACCAAAGCGATTAGTTACAAGTGTTAATTACAATGGACTTATAACGACCTGCATGTACGGCGTTGATAACAAGTCAACACTTGGAAGTTCACCTCCGGTCTTATTTATAGAGTAGGCTGCACGCGAACCGCTCGTGTGAAACGTCCCAAAGTTTCATTCCGCGCTGCAACTTCTACCAATAAGCGCGCGGGACACGTTGCCAGGGAGGTAACCTGACGTCGCCAGCGTTTAGCCAAGGAGGCGGTTGGCTCGTGCGGAGGTATTCTATTGGCTATCCGATGTCGTGTGTAAGACACGGTCCTCAGCACTTTTCCCGGAGACCAGACAGATTGGCAGTGATTTACACATTCGACAGGTTAACTGATGTATATAGACGTTATTGCTCAAATGTGGTTTCATTTGCTATTGGTTAAAATCAAACGGATAGTGTACAGTAATTGTATGGGACTCAATTTAAAGCCAGTTTAACTGATTATAGAACAAACGTGCACACACATGCAGCGCTTAGTAAAAATGTCTGCTAAGATTATGACATTTGTTCTTTACAAGTTCTGCATGGCACAGCTTTCAGACAGTGGTGATATTTAGACAATAGCCCGCGAAACTAGCTCAGCTGGCTAATGTCCAACATGCTTATCAAGGTGGCTTTATTTAAAAAAATTATTAAAGGCATCAAACTTACATCTCTGTTACAAAAGGGTGCCACATCTTTTAGGTAAAATCCTGAAAACTAAATCATGTCAGGGTATGTTATGGCCCTACAAATTATGATACAAATTCACACATTCACTACTTCACAAAGGAGAGAGCTGTCTATATCCTCAAATTGCTGTTACAAATGTGTACATAACATATAGGGCCAAGATTGACCTCAGAAAAGCAACAATCATCCATTCCGTACACAACAAACGCAGCAGCAGCCAGCAGCAGCAGTCAGTAAAATCCTCCCCGTTACCATGGCAATTCTGTAGATGGCTGTTGTCTGACAACAGCGTGACAAAACACAGATGGGGGATTCTCAGACAGGCCTTCCTCTGTGGTTATCTCCCAATGCTCAAAGGTGCATCCTAAATTGCTAAGCGTCCAGAGGGGATGTTTCCTTTGTTTCGGGTCTGTTTCCCAAATGCGCACAATCTTTATTTCACAATAAAAGGTTCAGGAGAAGGAGGGGGGGGGGGGGCAATGTTTCGCTGCTTATCAGCACTTTGCTCAACAAGCCTGCTGGTCTGGCTGGAGACAGGCCTTCGCCTTTATTGTGCAACCTTAATCTATAACTGTGTTTTATGGCACACTACAGATCCGTATCAGTGTGGGAACCACGCAGGGGGGAACAGGAACAGAGGCCGGCATCAGTGGGGGGGGGTTGAAGAGCCATCGAGGGCTGGCAGTGTCTGATAACGACCCGCTACGGAGGAACGTCTGAGTTAGACTGGCGCAGACGAAACGAGGATAACCTTTGACCCTGTGGATATGTATTTAAATAAAATGGATGCCTACGCTGAACGCACGCATTCGCCAGCCTGCGTTCGAGTGCACGGCTCACGGCCACGGACAAACAGCGAGGACCGGCGCGTTCACACCACGTCACATTTAAACAGAGACTGCACAGAGGCCATTTGCTCTCGGCCCACTCGCAAACGTCGCGTGTCACTCATCTGGACGTTCACCTGAGGTGGACAGTCCTACACCCCCCCCCCCCCCCCATCAAGGCAAACAGGCAGAGCAATGGGCCACATCTCAATCACCAAGTCCCTGAACTGGGCCCTTTCAAGCAGGGCTGTGTGACACAGAGAGCGAGGCCAGCCAGATGGGGACAGAGGGATCACTTAAACATCTCACCCACGCCTCGGCCTGTTTCCCTCCCCCTCCTCCCTTTGAGACCCTCCTAAAGAGGGCGAGGGGGGGGGAGCACCCCAATGCAACTCCTGGCAGTGGCCCGTCCGCCTTTTGTGTCCCTCCGCAGCAGAAGTTTCTGCTCCAGAAGCCTTAGACAAGGCTCCCATTAATTGCGGGCCTGTGTGGAATACACGCGGGACAATGGGCTCAACAGAGTGTCCGGCCCTCAGACAAGGCTGGAAACAAATGGTACAGGAATCCGGCAGAAAAGAATCGTCCTGGCTGATGTCACTGAATACATTTACCTACCTCAGAGCCCATTCAGCACTGGGCTTTGTTTTATTGGCACACACACAAAAAAGTAAGAGGGAGGTACCAATAGTGGGAAAGGGAGGGGCGAAAAGGCTCGATGATGGGAAATCACCGGTCTCCATGGTCACCATGCGTCCCAGAAATATGGTTGAATTCACTTGGAGGTGGGGGATGAAGAGTCCTGGACGTCAGATGAAAGCTCCGGAAGATAAGAGGGGCGATTGAAAACAAAGGTTGCGTTTTCTCTTGTTTCTTTAATTGTGTAGGATTTCTTTTCTGGATAATCAGAGACCAAGAGAGCAATCCGAATGTATAGGGAGAGGACTAGTTTATTTAGACAGCCACGCCGGCATGTTTATATACCTCACATTAGACCTGAGGAATTGATTTAGATCCTGATGCAATGCTTTTAGCTCAAAGGGCCAACAGTCTAATGGCATGATGCAGAAGCCCAGTGTTTAAACACAGTCGCTAACTCCAAGTGTAATGGAAGAGTTCGAAGATGTAGGATCATGTTGGTCTGCAACCTGATCATTTACAAAAGATGCTAATCAAAAGTAAAAAAACAGGAGGGATGCTTTGCTTTGGAAAATTACATTGACGAAGTTAGAAGACCACAGCAATAGACATTTTGCTAATCCTAACCTGGACCGCAGCAAGCCTCCATCAGTCACTTTACTTAAAGGGATAGTTTACCCAAAGCTAATATTGGGTTCGGGCTCTGGATAGGAATTGTGCCACCAAAGCCATGATTCCTATCAAGTCTTGTCCATTGACTGCGTACAGGGAAAGGACACCAATGCTCCATTTTGCTATTCGGGTGAATTATCCCTTTAAGTCCTATAAAGCAGGCATTTAGAGACGTTCAACTTTGGGCAATGAGACCGAAGTCTTATTGAAATTTAGGTCCTTGCTCTCAAAGGGACTCAAGGTCCTCCTTCTCCTCTCATCAAATTGAAAAACGCTTCTCAGAGGATTCCGCAAGAGGCCTGCATTTAATTTTTAAAACCCAGACATGAAAGTGTTTCTCTTCTGCATTCATCCTTAAAGGGCTAGTTAACATGTAGATTATATGCATTTCGGCGCATTGAACGTTTGTAAGTGTATTTACATGTTAATATGTCCAGGAATAGCAAAGTCCTGAAAGGTGTCGGGGAGACTCTGGTTAACTGTGATGTCTTTCTCTCGCTGCAACATAGGAATTTGGTTTGTTTGTGCCATCATTGCAGAAACGCATTCCTGAAGCGCAATGCTCATTTATGTGAAAAGTTTCATAACCCATAAACCATCTTTGACAGTTTAAAACTATTTGGCAACGCAGCTGCCATTCATCTACACCACCAACCAAATATCACGCACGTAACATGCGGTTGAAATTGCAACCAGCCGCTCCAACAAGTCATCCAAGGCCTAGCGAGGTGTGTCCTGGTCATCATCCAAGTCCGTATGCATGAGTGTTTGCCAAGGGATTTATAATTGTTAGGATGGCCATTCTTATCAGTGAAGACGACTCACAAGACCCTTATTTCGGCCACTTACGCTGTGAAAGGGGCTTCTGGGCATACCCTTTCAGCGCTCGAGGACCTCTAGCTGAGCCCCCTTCACATGGGAGATCAGCCTCACTTGGGAAAGAAGTCTCTGCTCTTTTGGGGGGAGCTGTCCAGAAGGATGCCTTGTCCAAAGGCCCCTTCTTCACCTGCTGGCTTAGTGTCTCATCATTTATGCACATAATCCCTGGTTAGTGCATGTGAGCCACTAGGGCTGGGCACTGGCCCCCAGACTCCCATTCTCACATGCTTGCTGGGTGGTTCCACGGTGACCATGACAACTCTCATCTTCTCATGACAGTTGGGCTTCAGTCATGGGCCTAAATCCTCTCCTCTCTTTCTGTCAGCTCTGTCTCTTTCCCGTCAACCCCCATCGATGTGTTGGTTTTCGTCTCTGGCCCTTTCTTTCTGTAACTCATCAGCCTGTCAGTTTGCAACTGTTCCCATGCTAGGCCTGAATACAGGACCAATGGTCGCTGGTGATCTGTTGTTCTAAAACAAGGCGGCGTTCAGAGACTTCAAAAGAGGTCTAATGTTTACATGAGTACATGCTAGTTGTACCTGGTTTATTTTTGTGAATCCTTTAACATTTTCACATTTCTGCATACTTTAGATACATAGAATAAGTTCTTACTGTCTTACAAGTCTTACTGTAATAACAGATACCAGATAACAGATACCAAAATAAACAAATAATACAAAAACAAATTGTATTTGGCAATTTATTTTGTTCTTTTACATTTAAAGTGTGTACACTTCTAGATTAAGATACGCTCTGTAGAGTGTATTAAAGTAGTCAAAAGTTTAGCATTTGGTCTCATGTTGCAAACATCTCAACATATGCAACTCTACAAACTCTTGGATGCATATGCTGATTTTTCTGAACTTTAATTATTTTTTCACAATTTCATGAATTTCACAAAAAGCATGAATAAATCATCAATTTCGAGTAAGAATGTTACAGAACCTACATCAGATGGCCACTCATCCTACAAAAACTATGGGATCAAACACTAAATGTTTGACTACTTTAAAACACTTACGTAACAGATTAAACTGTAGGTTCACAAATCTTTTTCAACAAAGAAGCTAATTGTTTGATCTCTCCACACTTTTCTCCACGTTTCCCACTACATTTGCACTGAAGCAAGTTGAATTAAATCTAAAGATGTCAAACACATTTTGCCTCCAATCATTTGCTATATCAAATTTTGGGAGCAATTGTCCTCCAAATTATGGAGCAGGACAGTCAAGAAACTATTAATCGAAGCAAACTATAATTTCAACACTGTTTCAAATCGTTCAATGTGATTTTATATTGCTTCTACAGTATATAAAATACTGTAAATATTTCCCGCCCTTAATTCGGACCAGATTTGACCCTCTTGGCATCCCTTCAGCAAGGCCCCTGTTAAATGTTAAACATCCCCGATCCAGTCTTTGGCCTGATAAAACACAGACTCCAACAGCACTGTGTGGCCCCACACTAACAAGTGTCAGAGATACCAGCCTGTCCTCCCCCCCCTATGCGAAGGCCATGTGAGAGGCGTCCCCGTCCCTGCCCTCCGCGGGGAAACACAAGGCCCTCCATTGACTTGTAACCTGCCCAGGGACCGGTGGGGACAAAGGGGCCAGGGGCGGGGCCCGTCCCTCCGACAAGGCTGCGAACAAATGCTAACACGGCGGCAACTGTCCACCCCCTGAATCTGTGAATTGATTTAGCGTCCGGAGACCCATTCAGACACCCCCCCCCCCCAATGACAGAGGGCCAGAGACGGACATTACGGGCAGAGGAAGGAGCCTCGCTGAGGGGACGGGAGGGAGGAGAGCAGGCTTTGTGGACGGAGGGCAGAGGGGCTTGCCTTGTGGCGCCCTGGCCAATCGCAGACCTGGCTGTATCAAGACAACCATAATTCCAAGTCAGGCTTTGCATTCTGGCCCTTTCGCTACTCCACGTTTGTTGGTTTCCCTTCGGGGAGGGGGGTGGGGTGGTTTCTTTTTAGAGACGTGACTCCTCGGGTTTCCAACGATGAGGGACTTATTCTATTTACGTGGGTTTTACAAGTTCCCCAATAAGACGAAGCCATGCCACACAGTGAGAAGACAGTCACTGAGTGCCAATGGATGAAAATCAAGATAAATAAGAAGCTTAGCCTATTAACTCCTCCAAAACGACATTTATACAACTTATAGAGAGATTTGTTAATTGCTCATAAGGTAGTGAGAGGCTGTCGGCTACACTACTGGTCGTTCAAGCGCCAGGCACGACATTCCACGAGAACCCCAGACTTGAACCGCGAGAAATAAAGTGTGTTTAAGTGTCAGTCTTCCATTCCATGTGTTACTTTATGTAAACAAAGGGAAAGACTTGCACCAAACGTCCAACGCCCCACAAGCAAGGTAACTGCACCGCAAACATCGCCCTAAACCAAGAGGTCCTGATTCCAACACTTCACTGTTGACGAAAGGGATGATCTCCCACTGGACACGCATCCATTCACGACCACTCCTCATCCTGGTTGTCATGAATATTCGTCAACTGCCTCTTCTCGCCCTGATCTCCGGGAGATTCCATTTCTTTCAGTGCCACTGCGCCCCTCCTCTTATTCAGGGTTCCCCTCTAAACTCTAAATCCACCCATTCACTGCTGTGGGCCCTGATCTCCACATGAAATGGTACCCCTCTTTCACTTCCACACTTGGGGCTGTAAAGCGCCCATATGCCAGGCAACGAGGAGGCTGGTGGAGCCCATAATTGATCAGTAGGACGCCAGTGAAAAATGTGTGACCGGGGTTAGCCCCCCACGAAGCCCACGGGAGTGTCATAATATCCAGGTTTATGGTAAAACAGAGTGGTGACATCTACAGAATTGGATAAGGCATTTATTGATGTAATCATCTCCACACAGGACACATAAGACACATTTTAGCCAAATATCTCTTTAGCGTCAGTTGCATTACAATCGCACAAGGAATTAAAAGTTAACAATTGTTACAGTCTGGGTAATTACAGTCTGGGTAATTACATTCTGGCTTCGACTAACAGTGAGACATCAAATTGTAGCAACTGTATTCGTCCCTAATGGTCTATGGTCAGACTGCAATCCACATTTTCTTTTGTTAAAACTATTCACTGCTAACAAAGACATTTTTTTTTTTTCAGAAAAAAAACTACCTTGACCCAAATAAAACACACAAAATCTTCCATACGAAAAATATTGGAAAATATGCAATATGCTAGTTATAAACAACACACAAATCTCTCACTGAATAAAAAACACAATAAAAAAGTAATATTTTTTCTAATGATTCCCTTTGTTAAAAGCAGCATTGACAAGTGACACTAAGATGCAAACCTACTTTGCTCTTCCACAGGAAGAATTACAGTTGAAAAGCAATGGAAATTCTTTAGAGAACCAATGTTATTCGAGAAGAGCTGAAATATTAGCATAGATAAGTAATTAAATCTTGGCATATTCAGTAGTACCAATCACGATTAAAAGACATACACACTTAGTCCTTAGCGATGCATAATTCAGGTACGTCGATACATACGATCACATCTCCTTTTCCCTTCAGAAAGGCCCTGTTCACACGTTCTCTATCACTCTTGACATTTCGTTGGAGCAGCAATCAAGACAGGTGAGAAGGTGTTAGTAGGCGATTCCGTACGTCTTAGTCTCTGTAAAGGTGAATTAATCAACCAGTGATGAGTACAAGGCGAGTGCTCTGTATTGCTCATTGAGTAAAGGCCTTATTAAATGGCTCAGATATACTGCCCAATACTAGGGACTTGTCAGTAGTCACATTGTTGGGGTTAATGATAAGGTACGAAACCTTGCCAAGGGCAGGCAGTTCACCTGGAGATCTAGTGGGTGCGCATGGAATGTACTGTTGATGGCATGGAAGATTCTAGACTGTGTGCTGATCAGTGTTGTAGTAAACTGAAGGTTCGAGACTGGGTACCAATCAGCTGTCCAGGGAATGGAAGGTTCTCGACTGGATACCAATAAGTAGTCCAGGGAAAGTAAGGTTCTCGACTGGGTGCAGATCAGTGCTCAAAGGGAATGGAAGGTTCTGATTGGGTACTGATCAGTGGTTCATGAAATGTACGATTCTAGACCGGGTACTGATCTGTGGTCCAGGGGATGGAAGGTTCTAGACTAGGTACTGAAGTGTGCAACACTTGCTGTGTATGGCTAGGTGTGAGCACGGGTCATGCTGTCAGTTTGGCTGCTGCTAGTAGCGTAGGTGATGCCAGCCGGTTTGGGGGGCCAGTCGGGGTCCTTCAGCAGCTCCTGGGCCACTTGCATGTAGCGCACCCGGTGGGTTCTCCACCTGCTACAGAACAACCAGGACAGGAACGCGGAACCGCAGAACTCGATGGTGGACTGGAAATTGTTTGTAAAAAAAAAAGAAAATTTGGAAAAAAGCATAGACCCCAATCGTTTCTCAATCGCTGTGGTAAGTGTTACAACCCGATTTTTGTTTGTTTAGACGCTGTGTAAAAGGAAAAACAGAATGGAACGGAACTTCCTTATAAACATGCTCCTGTCCCCACTTTGTTGGAAGGTGTTGCTTGGCTTTAAACTCAAAATGGGCGGGTAAATTCCCAAAAGCAATAACATTTCTCAGTTTCATCAATTGTTATGTTGTCTTTGTACCATTTCCAATAAAATAGATGGATT
Organism: Novumbra hubbsi; assembly: GCA_016801125.1. Classification (NCBI taxonomy): domain Eukaryota; kingdom Metazoa; phylum Chordata; class Actinopteri; order Esociformes; family Umbridae; genus Novumbra; species Novumbra hubbsi. The sequence continues at coordinate 27,779 of JACXGK010001890.1, forward strand.
AAATACTTGAACATCATTGCATTCTGTTTTTATTAACATTTCACGCAGCGTCCCTACTTTTTGGGAAACAGGGTTGTACTTTTGTTTCTAGTAACAATGTATGATATGGCTGTTGTTTTCAAGAGAAGTCTTGAAGACACTTAAAAAACATTATTTGTCATATCAGTTTTGTTAATCATGGCCAAGGAAAGTATGGTTATTGGACTGAAATGTTCCAAATGAATTCACAATCACCATTGCCAACAAACTCAGCACCAAACAAAACACATCGAATGGGAAGCACCAAGAAGCCAGAGCCAGGATGTCAGGAGGGAAAAGCACTACAGAGCCAAAGACACAAAGAAGAAATATACCCAACCTGATTGGTGCGAGCAACAGAGGCAATGGCCATTCCACCGCCTCCCCCCTGCCTGTCCTGACTGAACACCAGCTTCCATAAGATGGTGTCAAGGATCAACGTCTGCAGGGGATTTTATTGGGCAGAAGAAAATAAAAAACAAAACAGAATGGCTGCTGCTTGTGCAGAGTGGAAGGTGATTGTCATGGT
>JACXGK010001890.1:44295-62277 GCA_016801125.1 Novumbra hubbsi
GCCATGTTCAAACTTTTAATCAGACCGCAGAATCAGGGCCATGTTCAAACTTTTAATCAGACCGCAGAATCAGGGCCATGTTCAAACTTTTAATCAGACCGCAGAATCAGGGCCATGTTCAAACTTTTAATCAGACCGCAGAATCAGGGCCATGTGCAAACTTTTAATCAGACCTTGTGCAGGGGCAGTAATTGCGGGCCACTTTAAAATGGGCAGTTTCGTCACATGCCATACAACTCTGGTTTTGAAGCGCGGAATTGACATTCCAACTCCAGGAATATCCGTCTACCAGAGCTTTGGCCAGAGGATGTAATGTCAATTTCTCTACCATAATCTGCGACCAGTGACATCTTAAAGAATTGGACAGAACGTCCGTTCTGGATTTACAACCACAGACCACGTGTAATTACCGCAGCCCAGTTACACTTTTGATTGATTCCGAGACCTGACATTCGGACAGATGATGAAACTGGGGTTAGGCGCAAATGGCCAGAAATGTCTCAGGTTAACTCGTCTGAGTGCTAGTTGTCCTCCACAGGGTTTTGAGCCAAAAACACGGGGGGCATAAGCTCATCTGTGACGGCCGCTGGCATGCCGTAGAGATGTGTGCCCTTCACTGATATATCACATAAGTGGTGTGGTCGAGCAGCTTTCTGAAATCTACGTTGTGAACATAGTGGCCCTGTGGTGGCAGAGGGGTTATGGAATTGGCCTGCGTTGACTGCAGACATTGAACAACTGCATGTTGTCAAATGCACACAAATACTGTGATGAGACCAAACGTGTTTAAGATGCCAGTATCCAGCAACTTCGCACAGCCATTGAGGAGTGGGACAACTTTCCAAAGGCCACTATCAAGAGGGTGATCAAATCTATGCAAATGAGACGTGTGGGCCGTCAAAGGTTTTATTATCTACACCCCTTATTGTTTTAAGGCAGCTGTGACAGACTCACCAATTTCCTTATTCCCAGTCATGTGAAATCCATAGATTAGGGGTATTTCAGTTAATGTACTTATATGAACTGCAACTACAGCAAAGTCTTTGAAATGTTTGCATGTCGAGTTCATATCTTTCTTTAATGTACAAGCGGGGTGAAAATGAAGTAAAACGTCAAAATGGGTGAACTTCCCCTTTAAGAAAATGCAAGCTTTCCATTATAAAATTAATTAAATGATAAATGGAAAATACGGTGTTAACAGAATCTTAATAATATTGTCACTACATTACAAAAGAAAAAAAGTAGCGGCTTCCAACTTGCACAAACTATTGAGTATTTATTTCATGTTACATTTCACCCGTAGTACATAACTAAGCGCGATACAGTTGGAACTTGTAACAGGACAGCATGACGTAAGAAACAAGAATATTCCCAAATAACGTTTATTCACCCGATTCCTTTTGCCAATTATAAATGTATATTGTTGCTTATAAACGTGTAAAATACTTACAAGAACCCTCCGGCCCCTTGATGTCAGAAATCAACCATGTTGAAGAAAATTCCGAATTTCACCGCGCACTCACAAATATCCTCAACTTTTCTGACCTGGGAAGTGTCCACAGAAAGGGCGCGTGTGCAATATTGACAATGCGCTGTGCAGTATTCCATGCGGGGTACCGACCGTCCGAAACTGGTTCATTCGCGATCATTGGGGTGGAAGTGGGAAAACAGGATGTGAGGTCATTAAAGTAGACATTTTGCGTACTGAAACATTTTCGTAAGCTTCCCTATCCCATCAAAACTTGATGGGGAAGACAAAACAGTTCTAGGAGACAGCAACAAACATCAAATAGAAGGGTAGTGTCATCCATAGTATTGAGCATCTTTTAATTGTATGGAAGGCTATTCTCTTGAGGGAAAGAAAATGTTCCATTAAAAAAATCAATAACAGCCTGCAGCATTCTACACACTTCCAATAGTAAGCTTACCTTATACTTATCGATATAAAGTAGAATGTAACCATAGAATGTAAAATAATGTTGCAAACAGCACACGCATAGTTAATGGTCACACCATTTCAATTAGAATATAAAACCAACTTTTTTTTTTTTTTGTAATGACAAATACATTTAAATCTGTGTTTTTGGCCAATTGATTTTTTTTTGTGGACAGCTTGCTGGAAGATATGCCCACCTTTAGCATCATGTACATTTACGTGTTTCAAATATCCAGGTGCTTGACAATGTTAATGGGGCCATTAATTAAAATTACTTTTTTCAATTTGATGTTCAGTAGTTAATTACAATGGGACAGTACACAGATGTTTTCTTAAACCAGCCATTGTTGCCCCCAAACCAATTGACATCTGTTGAAAACTATGTACCAATCAACACCTGGCTAATACCATTGCTATGGTGAAGCATGGTGGTAGGTGCATCATGCTATGGGGATGGTTCTCAGCTGCAGGCCCTATAGGTCTGTACTGAAGGATGAACAGAGCTAATTACAGACCTCTTTAAAATACAGAAACCCAGGATGTGGGCAAATGTTCATCTTTCACCTTGACAACGCTGGAATGGCTTCTGGACAACCGATGTCTGCTAATGTCTTTAATTAAACCCTCTATAAAACATTAAGAGTCTAACCTTACCTAAAATACATCTGTAAACCCACAATATCTTCTTACCATTTAATTGTATGTACCCTTTACATCAAGAATTAAAAAACTAAGAGGAAAAGTAAATTAACAGACTAAAACAACTGTAAGAACATTGTGGTAGAACATTGTTACAAACTAAACTACCGACCGTTATTTTAAAGGGAGTTAAGTGCCCATCATTCTTCAAATGGTGAATTATAGTTTATTGGTAGGCAGCATGCCATCGTAAAAAAACAAACTCAGCCACATGCACAGAGAAAACCTGGAGGATTAAAAACTATGAAAGAGAAAATATTTTTGAGTTCCATCTAAATAAACGATGCGTATACTTGCACTGTACCAAGTGGCCCATTGTGATGAAACAAAAATCCAATCTTTCGAAGTCGGAAGTGTTCCAAATTCCACTTCTTTCAACTGAAATTCAGGTTTCTGTGAGATGGAGCAGATTTAAATTAAATGTATGGTTGATTCATTATGAACCCCTACACAGGTGTGCCTATACAAAGATCGTGTTTCAATGTGTGAGAGCCATGTCTTCCATCTTCTTATTCACAGTATCTGCAGCGCTAGTCATGGCAGTGTCAGTTTGCATCGTCTGTCTTTCTTTGCTTCTTTCCGGCCTTAAGGTTTCCTCTTGCAGCCAACCCTGCCCAAAACAAACAAAATAGTCATAAGAAAATACACCATCTTACAACGCTGGTTGAATTAATAGTAAATAATAAAAAAAAGGATTAAGTAAAAAAGATATGGATTTGGTACAATTGAACCATGTTAGTGATTGCCAGGACTAAAACGACATCAACATGCATTCAATTAAACTGCGTGACGCAATCAACAGTTGTCCAACTTCAGTTGGAGCTCCAACATATGACCTCACCTCGTCCACCCCTGGAGCCCCCAGCTTGGCCCCAGCCCTTGGGCTTCCCCCGGAAGCCTTTGTGGAAGCCCGGCCCATCTCCACCTGTCCCTTGTTCATTCTGGGGTTTGGCAAAGACAAGCTTCACCCTGCTGCCGTCGATACAGATGTCCCCCATGGCCTCCTTCACATCCTTGCAGACCTCTGTGCTCTCAAAGACCACGAAGCCGAACCTGAGAGAGGCCAAGAGTTAATATCCAAAAGACTATCGGAGTGCAATGTGGTGTCAGAAGGTTAGATCGATCGCCACGAACCCTCTAGATTCACCGGTGTCCGTGTTCTTAATGATCCGTACTTCAACAGCACCTTCGAAGGCACTTTTCAACGTCTCCACACTTGTCTCCTTGGCAAGATTTTTCACCATCAGCGTCTTCAAGGAACCTACAGAGAAACACAAAGTACAATGTGTGATGACAGCCAAAGATATACAGTGGGGCAAAAAAGTATTTAGTCAGCCATCAATTGTGCAAGTTCTCCCACTGAAAAATATGAAAGAGGCTGGTAATTTTCATCATATGTACACTTCAACTATGACAGACAAAATTAGAAAACAAATCCAGAAAATCACATTGTAGGATTTGTAATGAATTTAATTGCAAATTATGGTGGAAAATAAGTATTTGGTCAATAACAAAAGTTTCTCAATACTTTGTTGTATACCCTTTGTTGGCAATGACATAGGTCAAACGTTTTCTGTAAGTCTTCACAAGGTTCTCACACACTGTTTCTGGTATTTTGGCCCATTCCTTCATGCAGATCTCCTCTAGAGCAGTGATGTTTTGGGGCTGTTGCTGTAGCCCCAGATCGAGGGAGATTATCAACTTCCATTTCCTAATAATTGCTCCCACTGTTGATTTCTTCACACCAAGCTGCTTACCTATTACAGATTCAGTCTTCCCAGCCTGGTGCAGGTCTACAATTTGGTTTCTGGTGTCCTTTGACAGCTCTTTGGTCTTGGCCATAGTGGAGTTTGGAGTGTGACTGTTTGAGGTTGTGGACAGGTGTCTTTTATACTGATAACCAGTTCAAACAGGTGCCATTAATACTGGTAGAGTGGAGGACCGAGGAGCCTCTTAAAGGAGAAGTTACAGGTCTGTGAGAGCCAGAAATTGCTTGTTTGTATGTGACCAAATACTTATTTTCCACCATAATTTGCAAATAAATTCATTAAAAAAATCCTACAATGTGTGGTTATCCCTAGTGTTAGAAAGATAAACGCTAATCTTTAGATCATAATCAAAGTTAAGCCCAGGGTTAACCGCAGGCTGAAGTAGCCCGAGTTGGAGGACAGGTAGCCAAGGGCTACAATGGGAACAGGCCTACAGTGTGTCGCTATTTACCAGAGTCAATTTTCTCTTTATTTGGTGTGTTTGGGCTGAATTTGACTTGGATGACTTTTCCGCAGATCTCTTGATTTATGGCGGACTCCATGGCCTTTGTGGCGTCCTCCACACTTGCAAACTGAATGACACAGTGCCTTCAATAGAACAAAACGGCTAAATTAGAGCAATTGTCCGATGGTACCATTTTTACATGCCTACAAAACAAGACCTAATTTGTGTCAATCATATTAGAAATATTATTAAATCGATTTGACATTGAACTATTCAGTGGATCTAAGTACCCAAAGCATCAATCCGTACACTTACCCTGTTGGTCTTTTTTTCTTTTTTACTGTTTTTACCCAAACTGCTTTGAGGAAGATTTTCTTCAGGTCATCCTCTTTTGCTGTGTGAGCCAAGTTGGTAACCAGTAATTGGTTGTTAGGTGGGGTACCAGCTACGGAAGAGATACACTTGTAAATATATTCCAGAGGACCACAACATAAATCAAATTAATCTGAAAATTATTACGTTATGAATTAGCCTATCGACTTGGAGATGCTGAGCACATGTCAGAAAATATCCATTGATGAAATTACCAGGACACATTTACATTAACTAAATTCACAGTGCTTTCACCTGTAACTTTGGTGTTTTGGGGATTTTGGCTCTTTTCTCCCAAAAAGTCAATGACGACAATGCGACCTTGGATGTCTGTCCCCTGCATCTCCTCCAGCACTTTCTCAGCAATGGCCTCGGTTTCGAACTCTATGAAGGCAATTCTGTCACAGTAAAAATAAATGTAAAATGTTTAGTGTTTAAACCTAAGCTAGACACATAAATCAAACCCTTACACAACTGTCCAAGGCTGTGTAGTACTCTCTTCACAGAACCGCACAAACTGGTTTTTACCTAAATAGAAAGAGTGAGAGGCCCCAGTGTACAACTGAGCAAAAGGGCAAATACATCATTGTCTAGTTTGAAAAACAATTTGCTATTTTTCCTATTCAAACTCATTCCCAAAGCCTTGAACGGTATATAATAACTGCATCACTAATCTCACCCTTTGCTGGGACTACCAATTCTTCCAGGAAACCTGATTCTGACAGCCTTGACAAAGACTTTCATCAGGTCCTCCTTTGTAGCTGCAAATGGGATATTCTTCAAAAACAAAGTCCTGGCATCTTCAGCTGAGTAGGGGAAAAACACCTGGTCAGTACATGGTAAATATTTAGTTGTTTAATTCAAGAAGTACCTACATATCAGTGAGAAAATCTAGTTAAGAAGGGACTAATACCTTTTTTGTCATTTTGTGTAGGGTTTTGGACCCTAGCCTTGTCTAGCCTCATCTTCTGACCCAGGATCTGTTTCTCATTAACCCCCAGTGCTTTCACCAAGTCTTCCTCTGACTGAAAGTCTACATATGCAAATTTCCTAAGGAGTGCACAAAAAAACAGAATTTCAGCATACTTACACAAATCATGTGCTATAGAAAGAAAGGAATACAACAGCTGTGTACTCACTTTTTACTGTCCACTCGAATGTGCTGAAACAACAGACTATGTGATGTGAAGAAATCGGCCAGAGCTTCTCTGATTTCCACAATTGTCTTGGATGCGTTTAAGTTTCCAACATAAAGACAAAATCCTACAGGGGAAAATAAGATGATAACACATTTTAAATCAATTGACACACTGCACCAGGCACTTCAAAGAAGCATTTGATAATCACAGTTCATAATCGTACCATCATTAATTAACTTGGATTTCTTCGCGGGAAGACTCTCATCACCTTCTTCTGCTTTTCGTTTGGCTGGGGGTTTGCGGGAGCAGATGAAGAAACATAGGCACATAGACACGGATTAAACATTATTCCCAATGTCATTATTAACAAATGAATGCCAGGCTAATGGTGGAGGACGGGTCCAAGTCACTGCCACGCGTCAAAGTAAATGTCTGTCACTCGACCAAATCACGTGTATATTAAGAAGCTGTTTTTACATCAGTAGTAGTCATAAGTGCTCTTTCAGACATTCAGCCTAAAACCCCAAAAAGCAAGCAACAACAAGAACTGATACACAGTGACTAGGAGAAACTCCATAGCAGGGCTGGAACCTAGGAAGAACCGGAGACAGACTCTGACGGTCAATCCTTTTCTGGTTGTGCCGGTAAAGATAAGAATACGCTCCCTTTAAATACAAATGTTTTTTGCATTTTCAGATGACCAGCAGGTCAATCAATTCAGATGGGCCCAGACAGTGTTGTAGTCATGATCCACAGGTATAGGCCGCACGACCACTAGGAAAGCTCAAGGATCTCCAAATACCCACTTCAAAAAGCAGGAGAAGACGTAACAATATCGTTTGTGGACAACAACAAAAGAATGTTTGTGACAGAACGTTCTTATCTTTAAATGTTTCCCTCCGTAAATGGCACAAAGCACTGACTTCTGAACCACTGGGGCTCCCGTGGCCTGTGGATCTGACGTTGCCATGGAACAACAAAGTTTCTTCTGCGGTCATTCTCGGCACAAGTAATACATTTGTGATACGCATGTAACTGATGTGAATACTAATGAAACAAAAGCAAACTACACTCTTTCAGTGTTTTCGTAAGCCTGCCCCTGAAGTTACCGCCGCTTTGGGTAATACTGCCGCTGCAGCAGTTAACGTTGAAGTAACAGGAAAATGAGCCAGATGCTATTTTACGCGGTACCGAAACAAGCCTGCTGCTATCGTTACATTACCTGGTAAGTATACCCACTAGTAAAACTAGACTACACCACTGGGCCCAGAGTCTTCAAGCAGAATCCAGGAAAGTTGCACAACGAGGCAGACAAGAGGTCGCTCTAGCAACCTCTTGTGGTAGGTTCAGCATCTGAAAGCTTAATCGTTGTTTGCGAGGGATCACACTGTCCTCTAGCACATAGGTGCCCATAAATACTTCCAATTTAAATAAGCAGCTTGATGGAAGGTCCTTGCAGTAAGGTAACATACCTTTACCTGGAGCATGTCTGACCGTATCCTCTTCAACAGATCCTGTGGAAACAACAACCTTTGATTTGGGGGCATAAATCGGGCCTTCTGAAAAGAATCAAGATGTCTCAAGGATTTATTCAGTCAATTTCATCACATGACCTCAATTTGATAAATGTATTATATTATAACTTACCAGAATTGTTTTCTTCCTCTTTGATTTCCCTTACTTCTGCCTTGACAACGTTTCCAGCTTTCTTTTTGGTTGACGACAATGATTGGATTCCCTATACAACACAATAATATTTGGGATGTAACTGTTGCGTGGACAGTAAACAGTTTTAGCTAATAATAATTCCAAAGAGACCACGTGTTGCATATAATGTGATTTGAAGTAGCTAGCTAGCTATAAACAAAAATTACATTCACAACACACACCGGCGGAGCAGTACTGGAATTCAATGATAGCCAGCATAGCTAACATTAGCTAGCTAGTTTGTTAGTAAGTGCAATATTGTTGTAATCTCCCATGTGAAACCAATTTAAATGACAATTTTAACCAAAGGTAACAATTAGGTTAAACTTAATACATTCTTACTTTGGCAGATTTTGCCATGTTTTCGGTGTACTCTTGTCTTTAGGTTACGGCAGCCTTCACTGCACACGAATGTTCACATGTGGAGTAGAAAAGACCAGCATGCACGTTAAACCAACCCCCGGAAAGAGTTGTATGTTTTGCTAGTCTTACCACCTCCAGGGAGATACCGTTACCCTACCAGCAGAATGTTATGTTGGCAGCTGGAACCTAGATTTCGTTTTTCAAAATAAAGCTGTTTTTAAGACATATAGTGAATTGTAGACCATTCTATGGTGTTTTTAAAACAATGCAAAAAGAGTAATTCATGGGAGAAAATAGATTTTAGATTATACACTGTATGTCACAGTTGCAAATTATCAAGTACTGGAAAAACACTCGGCCCTCCGTGGAACCAGTTTGACACCTGTGTCGTAGAGAGTCATCCTTACTCAGTGAAGGACCGGGTGGCCTGGTTGGCCTAAGCCAGGGGTCTCAAACCGGTTCCACGGAGGGCCGAGTGTCTGCAGGTTTTCACTCTCACCTTGTACTTGATTGATTAATTATGCCACTGATTGGTTAGGTCTACCCTCATCTGGTTATTTAAGTCTGAACCTGGAACCAATTTACAGGAAAAAACTAAAACCTGCAGACACGCAGCCCTCCGTGGAACCGGTTTGAGACCCCTGACCTAAGCAATGGAAAGTCTTGCGATTCCAGCGGCGCCCGGTAAACTCTTGCTGGTCCTTGACAGTACTGAGTACACTGCAAGTTCATTGTGATATCCAGAACCTCCAGGAGAGGCCACTCTAGGTTAGCAGTTATTTCTGGGCCAAGATAATGAGTATGTAAATGTCCCCTCCGCCAATGTATGGTGACCATATTAATGCCAGAAATTCTCATCTTCTGAAATGTCTGTGGTATAATTGTATCCCTTGTACATTTGAGACGGCTGGGAATTGTCTAATTTTACTCTGGCGCACACTCAGCTATGTTGCAAGTTGAATTGAGTTACATCTAGAACATCTAGGAGAGGCCATGATAAATAGTCCTTATCTGAAATGAAATTCCATGGATATGCAAAAGTCCTGGGGAATTCTAAAGTTAACATTTTTAAGAAACAGACTCCCAAAGTACACTTGCAGTGAAATGTAGCATTTTTTATGTCCTGTATAAGGCAATCTGCATGAGTTGCGTTGGCTTGTTGGGGATTTTATTTTGAAGGTTTGTTATAACCATTCGAATGTCAAATCATCTTTAGTGCTGCTGGCAGCACTGCTGTTCAGTGTGGCTGTGTTTTGGCAATTCATTTAACGCGCTCTAGCTAATGCTATCGGTAGCTAATCAATTTCACCAAACGGACAGCAGGACAACATTCAGGTGAAATCTTGGTTTTTGCCTGTGTAGTTAGCTACGTTTCCTTTGACCAACGACAATCATTTACGGATGATTTGTTATTTCAATGTAATTCAAAAGACTACCTAGGCCGGTTAGTTTGCTAGCCAGATTGATTGTTTGCTAACTAGTCGGATATTAAACCCCGCCGCGGCTGCTCTCTAGAAACCTTATGTAAAGATAGCTGATGAACAAAGACTGAGTGTTATTGTCCGATGTGTGAGGTTGCTTGTGTTACTTTATGTCATGATTAACACTTGTCTTGCCGCATCTGTCCCCTTTGTGCAACACATTGACTAGTCTAGGTTGCCCGGCCACACGCATATAAATACAGTAGTTATACGATTCACCAAGCACGATACAAACTCGTTCATGCATAAGAATACTGAATCCACCATTGCCTGTGCACACAAACCTAAATTACCAGTAATCACACATAACATTTAATTTATGCTCATGTAGCTAAAGCAGTGTCGGACTTTGATGGTCCTGCACTCCAACACAACAAAACGCTTCAGCTAGTTGGGAAACGGTTCGCTTGCAGAAGCAAACAGACCGATTAAAAGGGTCCCCAAATCAGTGGATGATGGCATGGAACAGAATAACCTGTTAACCACCCTTTTAAATGACAGTTGGTCAAAATAACGAACTCTCTAGTCTGCATTTCAAAACACCATTTATTACGTGCTTCGTCTAGAATTGACGGAACTAGTTAGGCTAGAGACTAACAGTGGAATACTTGCTTCAATACCAGCACATTTCCGAATGCTTTCACTGTATCCGAGTCCTGTCATTTCAGACGTACCGCAACTGAAATGGAGCCTCCCGGTCAACCTAAAGGAGGTAACCGGTCTCGCGAAGCCAGACACGGGCCGAGCCACTCCAATGCCCCTCACCAGAAAGACGCCTACGCCAGGCTCCTTAGCCAGCATCACAGCATCAAGTTCCGATCCTACCTGGACCAGTATGCCCAGCAGCACGGCGAAGAGAATGCGCCGGCCGCACCGAGGCCCGGCCTGGTGCACAGCGACAAACAAGACATACCGCAGAGGAGACGGGACCAGGCGTTCGTTGAGTGCTCCGACTCGAGTGACTTCTCCCCCTCGCCCATGCGAGGTAAGGGAGGAGACGAGAGCCAGGTGGCGCTCTGCCTGGACAAGCTGAACATTCGCCCGGCGTCGCAGGAGCCGGACAGGAGGCCCGGGGTCCCTGACAAGCAGCGGCGCGGGGAGAGGAGGGACACCAACACCAGCCAAGACGGAGACGTGGAGTCCGGCGAGGAACCGGGCTTGGTCACGCGGCAGAACCAGACGAGGAACCTGGGCCACCACTCCGACTTGCCCGTCGGAAAACATGGGAGAAGGAACGTGAGTCACGGGGCGTCGCCCCTCCAAGCCAGCTCCACTGGCCCGGCTCCGGAACAGGAGAAGAAGAAATCTAAGAAGAAGAATGTGCCGAAGAACAGCTCGGACCACAAGAGAGACGGGCCAAGTCATCCCGACTTTCACGCGGACGTGTCCGACTCCCCCCTCGATAAAGCCAAGCAACCCCAAGGTGACAAGCAGGACATGGCCAAGTGGATGTGCCGGGTTGATATCTTGGGCCTGGGAAAGTTGTCGTATGCGATCGAGCTTTTGTAGACGGAACCGATCACTGTTGATGATGGGGGTTGTTAAAATCTGAATGAAACGTCTGTCTCCTCAGGTGCCTCCATGGCTTCTGACAAGGGTAAGAGGGTTAGAGGTGGACGCGGAGGTATGAAGAAGCAGGTCTTTGAAGACTACATGGCCGTAGAGGACGTGTCCCATGGGCTAAAAAGAGGAGAGCTTGTTCAGGTGAAATGACAGTTCATTTTCCCGTAAGCCTGGTAAGAAGATTCCTGGAATTGATAGTGTCCAATCAGTATGTTTAGGAATCCCCCAACCAGGATTTGTTGGTAAACCAGACAATATATTCCCAAATTTCACCATCTTAATACTGATCAAAGCCAGGCATATGTAAAAGATGGTCTGACACAATGACGCAATGTACAATAAATCTCTCTAGAATACTAATAGAAACGTTTCCATCAGGGATCAATAAGAATCAACCCCAAAAAGTACCATGAGGCTTTCATTGCTGCACCAGTAAGTATATATACATGATACTTACATCTGTGTTGATGGTGTTTTCTGAGCTGTGTGCATGCATGTATGGTAGTGCGCATGCATGTATGGTAGTGCGCATGCATGTATGGTAGTGCGCATGCATGTATGGTAGTGCGCATGCATGTATGGTAGGGCGCATGCATGTATGGTAGGGCGCATGCATGTATGGTAGGGCGCATGCATGTATGGTAGTGCGCATGCATGTATGGTAGTGCGCATGCATGTATGGTAGTGCGCATGCATGTATGGTAGTGCGCATGCATGTATGGTAGTGCGCATGCATGTATGGTAGTGCGCATGCATGTATGGTAGTGCGCATGCATGTATGGTAGGGCGCATGCATGTATGGTAGGGCGCATGCATGTATGGTAGGGTGCATGTGACGGCAGTTCAAGTTTCCTAACTGCATGTCTCTGCAGGATGGCAAACGGGATCTATTCCTGGATGGGATTGTGTCTCGTAACCGGGCGCTGAACGGTGATGTGGTGGTGGTGCAGATTCTCCCTCCGGAGCAGTGGCGGGTGAGTCGGGGGGGGGAGGGTCCGGTGCCCCTGGCCCGCCTGTCAGTCCAAATATTTCCGGTCTGATGCCCTGCTGGTGGGCTTCGTCGTCGTCATAGTGAATCGCTTGCGCCCGTGCAGGTGGTGAAGTCTGACAGCGAGGGGGTGAGCGAGCCGGAGGCGCGGCCTGGGCGGGGCCTGGCGTCAGGGAGGAAGAGCCATCGGCCACCCAGTCCTGATGTCATCGTGGAGGCCGAGGATGTGGAGCCCCTGGCCGGGAGTCTGCGGAGCGGCGGCCTCAACGCCACAGGTGCCGGCGTTTTCTACTCTCTATGCTCCCAAACGGGCCCTGCTCTGACCAATTGCGGCGCTTCTTGATAGCCCGCTCGCCTTGTGTTGTTCCCACAAAAACGGCCTCTCTGTGACCTTCTGCGTTTCCTCTGCAGAAGATGAAGGCACGAAGGAGATCTTACAGAGAACTGGCAAGGTAAGCGGTTAATGGACGTAACAAGGATGCATGGACAGTATTCGGTCACCAGTCACCAAGCCAGTCCCACTAAGATGCAGCGTATCTGGGTTAGCCTAACCCTTCAACGGACCTGCGTCCTCCTCCTCTACAGGTGGTGTACATAGCGGAGCAGAAGCACTCGCGGGCGGCCACGGGCTTCCTCAAGTTCCTCCCGGACAAGCCGTTCGCCATGTTCTCCCCTGTGGACCACCGGGTTCCACGGGTCAACGTTCCCCTGGCCGACTGCCCCCACGACTTCCCTTCCCGCCCCGGGGACTACGCCAACATTCTGTTCATCGCCCGCATCACCGGCTGGCCGGACGACAGCAACTTTGCGGAGGGGTACGCCAGGGCTAGCAATGCACCCGGCGGCTTTTTTCAGGCGGATGCTCGTTTGTGTCTTGTGTTTCAGCTGTATCAACCAATCAGAGGGTCTTTTTGGTTAAATGGGCTTGTGCTTCTGAATTTGCGTCTATGAGGCTCACGCAGTTTGTGCACAAAATGCTAAAATAACGTTGCTAATCTCCCAGCGAGCAATGCACCGCGAGTTTACTAATGAGTAGTTAATGATTTAGTTTATGCTATACACCCATTTTCACTGTTGACAAATCCCCCCCCCCCCACTCGTGTCCCTTGTTTAGTCGACTCGCCAAGACTCTCGGCCAAGCCGGGGAAATTGATCCGGAGACCGACGGCATCCTGATCGAGTACGATGTCGACTTCTCCGAGTTCTCCGAGGAGGTATTGGGCTGCCTGCCCCAGACTCTACCCTGGACCATTCCTCCTGAGGAGCTCTTGAACAGGAGAGACCTGAGGTCAGTCGACCACGTCCGCCAAGGCTTTCTCCCTGAACGTGTCCAATTTTAAAGGCACGCTGTGTTCAAATAGGATGTCCTTGTTTCTCTTCTAGACCGGTGAAGACGATGTATGCTGTTTGTTTATCCCCGCAGGTACTAAGTTGTCATTTTCTATTCAGGGAGGAATGCATTTTCACGATAGACCCGGCTACTGCCAGAGATCTAGACGACGCTCTGTCTTGCAAACCGCTCCCTGATGGTAAGATGTTTTTTCTGTCCTTCTGGAAACCTTGTCAAGGGTAGAATATTAGTTTGTGCAGTGATGCCCTAACCTTTCCTGTTTTTTTCAGGTAATTTTGAGCTGGGCGTTCACATCGCTGACGTCAGTTACTTTGTGGAAGAGGGGAACGCGCTGGATTTCATCGCCAGCCGACGAGCCACCAGCGTCTACATGGTTCAAAAGGTCTCTCCCGGTCCTTTGTAATTCCGTCGTTACGCCCAACTGACAGAAGCCCTGTTTAAAGTGATCGCTAGCGAGCCCAGGCCCGGTTAGCTAACGGCGGTCTGTGCCGATCCCCAGGTCATTCCCATGTTGCCACGCCTGTTGTGTGAGGAGCTGTGCAGTCTGAACCCCCTGACGGACAGACTCACCTTCTCCGTCATCTGGAAGATCACCCCCGAGGGGAAGGTACCGGACTTTCCCGTGTGGTATACTCACGGTGATCTATTTGCCGCCGTGTTCCTGCCGCTCACCGCGCCGGTCTCTCGCCACCCCTCCAGATCTTGAGCGAGTGGTTTGGCCGCTCGGTGATCCGCTCGTGTGTAAAGCTGAGCTACGACCACGCCCAGGGCATGATCGAGGCCCCCGGGAAGCTGTTCCAGGCGGACGAGCTGCCCCCCTGCTCCCCCGAGCACCCCGTGGACGAGATCCACCGGGCCGTGCTCGACCTGCACGCCATCGCCAAGCGGCTTCGCGCCCAGCGCTTCGAGGGCGGTGCCCTGCGCCTGGACCAGGTCAGAGGTCACTGGCGTGTTGTCGGACAGCCATCAGAGCATAAACTCTCGCGCGTTTGGGTTTTGGTCGTGTCGGGATTGGTGGCTGACTGAGATTTGTTTTTATATTGACACCTGTTAGCAGGCCATTTTGATGTTTTGGCATGTCGGGTTAGGGGGAACTTTATTGTCTAGCCTTGTAGATCAGAGTGATTGATCTGATCGGGCAACCCCTAATCAGGGATCTATACTGTTAGCCTGAGATTAGTCCTAAACATTTATGGGAGTTTTGTGATTAAGGTCTTTTTTTTATTTTGGCAGATGAAACTGTCCTTCACCCTTGACAGAGAGACCAGCATGCCACAGGGCTGTTATGTGTACCAATACCGCGACAGCAACAAGTGAGTCAAGCCCACAAACATGCCGCATATTAGCCTCTCAAACACACCCGCGGTACGCCGCATATTAGCCTCTCAAACACACCCGCGGTACGCTGCATATTAGCCTCTCAAACGCACCCGCGGTACGCCGCATATTAGCCTCTCAAACACACCCGCGGTACGCCGCATATTAGCCTCTCAAACACACCCGCGGTACGCTGCATATTAGCCTCTCAAACACACCCGCGGTACGCTGCATATTAGCCTCTCAAACACACCCGCGGTACGCCGCATATTAGCCTCTCAAACACACCCGCGGTACGCCGCATATTTGCCTCTCAAACACACCCGCGGGCATTGATTCTTTGACGCTGCTAGCTAGAGAGAAGGGGTGCATATTTATGTACCAAATTCCTCAGGATGTACTGTGAAACGCAGTGCATTGAACAGAATTAGACTTTACTCGGTCATTTAAATATCTCTAGAAATGTTGACTAAAAAGTGGCAAATCGTTCTGCTTCTGTTTTACGGTGAAGTTGTCTTTTTTTCCAGGTTGGTGGAGGAGTTTATGTTGCTGGCCAACATGGCGGCTGCCCACCAGATCTACCGCTCCTTCCCCCAGAAGGCCCTGCTGCGTCGCCACCCCCCACCCCAGACCAAGATGGTGGACGATCTGCAGGAGTTCTGCGACCAGATGGGCCTCCGCATCGACTTCTCCTCGGCCGGGAGCCTCCACGTAAGCACCTCCCAGCTGAGCACAAGACCACAGAATGAAACATCTTCAGAGGTGGTTAAAGTTGTAACGGTTGTATCTCCCTCGCCCCGCCCATAGAAAAGCCTGAACGAGACTCTCGGCGATGACCAATACACCAGTGCCAGGAAAGAGGTTCTCACCCACATGTGCTCCAGGCCGATGCAGGTTGGCGCGTCTCTATCTGTCCTCCCGTTCAGAACCCAAACCACTGTTGTCTCTCCCGGTCTCCATGTCGTCCATTTCTCCCTTCCCCTTTTGTCCGAGTGGCGCTCACGTTGCCTGTCCGCTGCCCTCTCCAGATGGCCATGTACTTCTGCACGGGGGAGTTGGAGGAAGAGCGGCTGTTCCGCCACTACGCGCTCAACGTGCCCTTCTACACCCACTTCACGTCTCCCATACGCCGCTACGCCGACCTCGTGGTCCACCGGCTGCTGGCGGCCTCCCTGGGTGGGTGGTGGGGGGGGTGTTGGGGTGGCGGATGCTGGCCTGCGTTCTTTGGATGTCTGCATGTGCCTTTCCCGTAGAGGACAAGGGTTTTGTTGTGTCCCGGGGACGTTGGTTCTGTGAAGGGATTGTTTTGTCCCCCGGGTACGTTCTGCGCGTGCCCACGGGTACGTTCTGCGCGTGCATGTCGTCTACTTACGGTACATTCTCCTCTACTTACGGTACATTCTCCTCCTACCTGTGTGGTGTCTGGTTGGTGTGCAGGCTGTGGTCCTCCTCTGGGGCTGAAGGGAGAGGAGGTGCAGAAGCAGGCGACTCAGTGCAACGACAAGAAGACTGCCTCCAAGAGGGTCCAGGAGCTCAGCGCCGAGCTGTTCTTCAGTGTCTTCGTGAAGGTACCGCAGTGACGCTGTGTAACGTTCCCCCGAGACGCTGTGTAACGTTCCCCCGAGACGCTGTGTAACGTTCCCCCGAGACGCTGTGTAACGTTCCCCCGAGACGCTGTGTAACGTTCCCCCGAGACGATGTGTAACGTTCCCCCGAGACGATGTGTAACGTTCCCCCGAGACGATGTGTAACGTTCCCCCGAGACGATGTGTAACGTTCCCCCGAGACGATGTGTAACGTTCCCCCGAGACGATGTGTAACGTTCCCCCGAGTCGATGTGTAACGTTCCCCTGAGACAATGCTGAGTGTTAAATGGGGGGTGTGCAGGCTGAGTGTTAAATGGGGGGTGTGCAGGCTGAGTGTTCTTCTGCCCCGGGGGGTTCAGGGCTGCACCAGGGTGACTATAATTTGCCCCTTGCAGGAGAGTGGCCCGCTGGACTCTGAAGCCATGGTGATGGGGGTTCTGGACCAGGCATTGGATGTCCTCGTGCTACGTTACGGCGTTCAGAAACGCATCTACTGCAAGGTGAGCGACACTATCCGTTTGGCTGAATCGGTGTGATTGTTACGGTTGCTATGGGCCGTGTGGGTCCCTTACGGTGACTGAAGAACTAAAGGCCAGAACACAGGCTGACGTAACAAGGCATTATCCTGGGCTTCTGCCAATGAGTTCCCAAACTGTATCTGTGCCAAAACCTTTTTCTCTGGCTTGCACTGGTATGCGCCTTATAAAACCCTTGTCTTACGGGACGCCGTGTGAAGACTTTATTTATTTGTTGGAACATTCCCCCAGTGAATCACTCTCTCATTTGATGCCATAGGTTGGTGTGCGCCATCTTTATCTGGCACTTTGGTGAGGTCCAACAATGGTCTGGAGATTACATCAGAATGTTAGGTCAACATAGTTCCGTCACAACTTTATTTTCTAGCTTCCCACTGCATGTCCATAACAGCCTGCTAGTATCCATTACTGGTCGTAAAACTACAAAGCTATTTTCTATCTCACTGAGTCTTATACAAAGCTATTCCCTATCTCACTGAGTCTTATACAAAGCTATTCCCTATCTCACTGAGTCTTATACAAAGCTATTTTCTATCTCACTGAGTCTTATACAAAGCTATTCCCTATCTCACTGAGTCTTATACAAAGCTATTCCCTATCTCACTGAGTCTTATACAAAGCTATTCCCTATCTCACTGAGTCTTATACAAAGCTATTCCCTATCTCACTGAGTCTTATACAAAGCTATTCCCTATCTCACTGAGTCTTATACAAAGCTATTCCCTATCTC
>JACXGK010001891.1:0-46641 GCA_016801125.1 Novumbra hubbsi
CCCCCCCCCCCCCACCCCCCTTCCGACCAACCCCGCCGTACGGAAAGTTACTTTACTCTCCGGAACGTATATCGTCAGAAGGTTCTAAAGTATCGCCCGCTGGGAGAAATAACAGTAGGACAGAGAAAGAAAACAAAACACCACGAGGTGCCCTTTGACCCACATCTCGGCAAGTTCTGCCCTTTGACCCTCACCTCGGCGAGTCCTCGCTGGACCCGGCCGGCGTTTTCCGCGGCGGGGGACGAGGAGGACGAGGCCAGGAACCAGCGGCAGGTTGTAGCCACCTGTCAGCCACGTCCTTAGCGTGGAGAAAGTCCCAGCTCCGTGTGTGTGCGCGTGTCAGTAAATAGACTCGCCGTGTGTTAGCGAGGCGCTCAGCAAGCGCGTTCCCCCGGGCCCGACACCGGTGACTCAACCGCAGCCAAGGAGGCAGATGCGAGCGGAGACGGATGACGCATTCCAACAGGTACGGTGGAGCAGCAGATCCCCACGCAGCGCTGTGTTGTTTACCCGCCCGTCGCCCACCGACCACACAATGTACCTGCCCGCTTCTGTGCGCGCGTGGTGTGTTTGTGTGTGTGAGTGTGTGTAGAGGTGAGTCAGTCTGAGGACTTATTTTAGTCACCATTAAACCAGACCCACTAACTTTCCATTGCCGTCACACTGTCGGGCACGCTCAGAACCAGATACGACTATGGCTGTGATGTGCCGGTTAGTGTTCCGAGTGTGTGTTCGGGTGTGGTGACAGTGTGACATTAGACTCTAAATGCACTGTGAATGTCCTCGTATCCAAACTTGGGGTAACATAAACATGGCAGTAAGTGACTGGTTAAAGGGTTCCATTCCTCGGGCAAACAGGAGAACCATCCTAGACCTCTGACTCCCATACATCACCACCCGTAAAGGGGCCTGTAGTCACTCCTCCATTGTCGGGAAAGGCCACATCCGACGTGTTTTGCTAATTGTGACTGGCCAAAGGTGACGACATCCTGCTGCAACCAGTAGCCTATGAAGTAAGAAGAAACGTCATAAAGCTATACATTTTAGAAGTTCATTTTCAGTTTACTAGAGGATCAATAAAGTTATTGGTCTGGAGATCATCTAGATGTAAATCAATTCAGTATCAGTATTCGAAAACACAATCGTACCTTATGCCGATGTAACCTGAAATTGGTCCACCAGAAATAATAAAAAACAACCCAGAGTTGCCCTGACAACAGAGAGGGATGGACCAAATGCACTTTGGGAGTTCAACTGATTTTGGTTGGCCAGACAGGTCTGAACTCTAGAAGGCTTACGTCTTCATCTGAAGGGGATCCTTCCAATTCCTCACAATCACAGCAACCAATCAGAGCCCACCGCATGTAATCCTAAAACCCCACTTCCACCACCAAAGGAATGCGCTGCGCTCTGTTGCATTGTGCTGTGAAGGATTCTGGGATAGCCGTGCCAAGCCACTTGGCGCGAGCTCTTGTGGTTGGCTGCTGCCATGGCGATGGAGCAGTCTGATGTCCCATCCAGCAGACCTCTCTCGTTTTTGCCATGTGGGGTGGACTTCAACAGCACACCTTGGCCACGTTTCCTGGCTGCTACAAACCCCCACCCCCCTTTACCCATTTGCTCCCCCACTCCTCCTCTGCACTTGTCTGGGCCCTGTCAGCCGCCTGCTGTAGTGGAGTCAGTCAAACAGACCGATGGGTCCCAAGCCCATTTGATGTGGAATAAGACCTGGTGCTACAGGTGGATTGCAAGGTGCAGCTCCAACCGTTTTCCCCCCGTTGCCTGTCCAAATAAACGAAAATAATATTGGAAAAAGGAATAACATATTTGACTTGAGTTGCGAGCCAACAAATAGAATATAAAAGCCCCACCTCAGATCGAGCACCCAACAGATTGAAACAGTGGCCTTCTGTGGTAGTGTGTGTAGCACACAAATCTAATGTGCGCTTTGGCTAAAAAGAGGATAGCATGTCATACACACCAGCGGATAAATCGCCTGCATGCATAAAAGACAGGGGGTGCTGTTTCACCTGCAGGGATCCTTTGTCCAGTGAGAATCTTCATTACACTTACAAAGCTATGGAAATGTGTCGCGAGCACATAGGACCGCACGGATGATGGGAAATGTCTGGAAATGCATATATGTAACCGCATTGCTGGTGACATTTGTTTGACGAAAAGATAACATCATGGGCAGTTGCGTACATGCCACATTCCAAATAACATAATAATACTTCATTTAATGTTAATGTTTTTACAAACAGCGCCTATCTAAGATGCTTGAATGTGGACGCATCGGCACACAAACACACTTCCAAGCAAAGAACTGTGTGCCCCTTTCGGAAATCCAAAGCCAATCCGACTGATTCGTTCTGGTGCTGGACCTGTGAGGAAGTGAATTTAGGTAACCCAGAAGAATGAATCGCTGATAAAAGGCAACCGTCATTTCTTTAAATGGAATTTCAAGCAATATCCTGAGATTCCTTGACTGGGAATAGTTAACCCCACAGTTGCCTGAACATGTATTTTCTTAAATGCCTTCATACTCAAACCAGTAACAGGTGTTGTTGTTTTTATTATTAATTTGAGCAGAACGCAACAGACAGGCGAGTGTTAAATGTTACACTTCCTTATTTACACCCCCCCCCCCCCACATCACTCTCAGCATGGACAGCAATCTGTTAGCCAAAACCTTCATAAGAACATTAGGCGATGACTGTTATGTTTTCCTTAAGCCTCATACATTCCTTCCAGACCTTTCGCACAGTATCGACATCCAACATACAGCCCGTTCGAACGACTGCCATGTCAGGGGCTTTCTACAAATATGATACCCTTTAGCTCATGTGAAAAAAGTTTCAGAGAACAAATTACAAAAGAAAAGAAAGCGAGAGAGAGAGAGAGAACAGTCGCCTCAGAACATATGGATCCTATTAAAGACATATACTTTGTGTTACATTCTCATAGTCAAAAGGACATTTCAGGGAAGGAGAAGGGTTGTTCCGTCCTTCATCTGTAGGCGACTTTTTGAACATGTGTGTGCCTTACGGCAGTGCCTTCCCCTCCTTGGACATCCCATAATATCTTGGCAACGCTACAATCAGGAGGTCACACGCCACCTGTGCAACCTGCTCGCTATGCACAGCGTCTGTGCGTGTGTGTCTGTGTGTGTGATTGTGTGTGTCTGTGTGTGTCTGAGTGTGTGTCTGTGTGTGTGCGTGTGTGTCTGTGTGTGTGTCTGTGTGTCTGTGTGTGTGTGTGTGTCTGTGTGTGTGTCTGTGTGTGTGCCCAGACACTAACATTGAACACCTGGGTGACCAAAACTGCGCTAAGCTGTGTGTTCCACCTGAACAACTTAACATCCACGACACCCCGGACCTAATCCTTTCAGATATGGTTGCATGTGTGTGTTCGTGTCTGTGATCGGTCTACATGCTGAGTACATTTGTGTGTGTGTATGTGTCAGAGTCAGAACCTCTGTAATATTTCAACATCAGGAACAAGTCAGTGTGATGACCTAATAAAATCAAATACTACTGCAGAGGAATCCACAATACCATTGATTTGTGTTGTTAAGATTAAGGATACATGGCTTATGTGATTCTAAAAGATATGATTCAACAATACACCACACTGGCTATACATACATTTTGGATTTTAACATCAAAACCACGATTTGAGCTCGCTACAGCCAATTTTGTTGGTAGGAAGTAGCCGTACCATGAGAGGGGAGCCTTTTGCTGTGTTTAATCATCAAGTCAGATTAATACTGTTGGATACATAAGCAGCCACTTTGATAAAATAATGGATCTTGTGCAGGTCCTGTCCATAATCAGCAGCTAGGTCTGTACTCAGCAAATCAATTAGACGCAGGCCATTTACCATTTAAAAGAATGGTCGTTCTACTTCACCCATAGACACAATTGTGATAGCGGTTGGATCGGGTCTATTTAACTTATTGACATGAATTGAAACAAGAAAAGAAAACTGTGGCGATGGTGGTTTTTCTCCTGCCTCCCACGTCTACGGCACCTCGATTTACCTCGCCCAGTCCTCAGCCTCTTCCTCAGCGTCTTCCTCAATTGAAACTACCTCATAGAAACACCAACATCGGCCCGGAAATGTGGAGTAATTATCTGAGAAATACACCAGCAGATACGGGGCATCTAAGGGATATCCATGGCCCTTCATCCTAATTCACAGGTCCGCATCATAGAGCTTGTAGAGGGCTCACGATTTGACGACTGCCTACACTGAAAAATTAAACGACGCTGAGAACCCCCTAGCGCGCAGCTGTTCGACCCCCCCCCCCCCCCCCCAACCGGCAAGCTGGTTCAGGGCTCAGTTGTGCATTTTGAAGATAAAGTGACAAAACTACTGGAGGCAGTATTGTGAGCTGGCGTTGCCAAGGCAACCACAGTTTAGAGACCAGGTTCTCCATTACCACTTAATTTAGGCTGCCTAATTGCATTCCATAGAATCTCCAGCCGCCATACAAGCGGGGGAACACGGGGCGCGGGAACGGGTTCGCCAGAACAGAAAACAGAGAAAGCCACCCCGGTCCGGCACAGACAGATTTGAAAAGAACCGTTCGAAAAGAATTAGTCGTCATAATTATAAACCGCTCTGTTTTTGTGATTGTTACAATCGCCTGTTTCAATTGGACCCGTTTCAAATGGTAAGAAGAATCTAAGAATAATAGGGAAGTGCCCTTAGCGCAAGTGTGTTTAAAATTGTAAAGAGAACGTGCTCTGTGCATTGCTGTACGTGTAGGGCCAACTTAGGCAAGGATCAATCTACAGTGAGGAGAGAGAAGAAAGGAGCAGGAGACTTTGTGCGTGGCCCCTGGCCCTCTGGGGGCCCCTAGTTCTGTGCTCTGCGTCCCCTCCCTGCATAGGAGCAGGTCAAACCCACCACGCCTTTGTTGCGGTGTACAGCGTGGCACTGGGCCCCACTGGGCCTTTTCTTCTGCTGGGATAGAAATGATTGGTAACTGTTGAGCCAGTGTTTTCACTGGGTCTCCCCGGTCTGTGACCCGGGCGCTGGAGTGGCACAGACACTGGCTAGATAAGACAGCCCTCCAATGACGTGCACTTTACACAGTGTCCTTGAGTAGGGCGGCCGGGTGGGGCCAGGCAGACTGCTGAGACGAGCCTACTGACACACACACACACACACACACGGAAACACACAGGTCGAGAGAATTCCCAAGGTATGGATGTCGAAGGGCATTCTGGGATGAGACCAATGTGTGCGTATCTGTCTCCCCTGATCTTTTGACTCGACGGAGAGTTTCTCCTGAAGGACTGGGTCCAAGAAAGGGGTTCCCTCTGGAGGGGGGGGGCGGGGGTTCCTGTTTGACCCTTGTGACTGTGGCTGACCTGGCCTTTGTCCCTCCCTTACCCGGGCGCCCCCCCCCCCCCCTTCAGCTCCATACAAAAGGCCCCGTCCTCCCCAGTCTCTGGGTTTCACCTCCTTTATGACCTTTGTGAACATTTGTCTCCCATCCTGCTTTCACCCCCGTCCGTTTCTGCCTTGTCCCTCGAAGCCGAGGCACAATTTATATCGTCGCCTGGGAATTAAGAGCTCGCGACCCGCCTTTTGTTTCGGGCTGTATGGTTGTGAGACCTGGGTCGGGGTGAGCCGGGCCGGGAAGGCTGAGCTGGGCCTTTGTTCCTCCATCAGGCTGAGGATCAGTTCCCACGTACAGACACCCTCTCCTCAGACCAGGGGCCGGGCCAGAGGCCCCACTGCAGTACCGCCATGACGTAATGTTTACCCCGCCCGGCCCTCACATTAACAGGCTGCACACACACACCCACACACACACATTTGCTGGGCACGTACAAACGCAGGTGGGTATGACACACGCGGACCAAACCGCGGTGTTCCCAAGTTGCAAACTGGAGCAGGTGGAGATTGAAGATGAAGAGGTTGAGTGTTTAAGACCACTGCCTTCTGAGAACGGCTTGACAGCAGCCTGAGCGACGCTGTCCCGGGGAGGGGGGCATGGTAACGAACAGTGGCACTCGATAACACGGGGCGAAACACGCGTCCGACCCTCCGGTTTAATGTCTGAACAGCTAAGGCATCACGGCCGCAACACGCTGGCCGGCTGGCGGGCTACGCCCTACGTCAGTCGCGCACAGGGGAGCGCGGAAACACAGGCGCACACAGGAACGGTACGCAAACAACCCTGGGGAGTGCGGAGGCAGAGAGGCGGGGCATCGCGGCCATTTCTTATCCCGGTTGTGGGAAGAGGACAGCCGAAGCTGGCACAATTACCAGAGTCCCGCCCCCGAAAGATCCTCCAAAGTGTTGATGCCCGTGGCTGCGAGGAGAGGTTCATTCAGAGTTCCACCGACACTCCCGCTACCGGTACCCTCTGTGCCGTCGCCTATCCGTGAGAGACAGAGAGGGGGAGGGGGGCGGAGGGGGAGAGAGGGAGGAGGCAAGGAGCGGCGGGTGAGAGCCTCGACAACGTAAACAACAACAAAGCCGAGCCACAGCTCCTCTTCAGAGCACTGCCATAAACCGGCAGTCTACTGGCCTCGCACACACACACACACACACACACTGTGCCAACATCTTATTGGGCCCCTCGCTTCGACCCCCCAGTGACCTTTGTGTGTTGATTGGTGTTGCTCTCTTCTGTTTTGTGCTTTGGTCTGTGTTGGTCTGTGTTGGTCTGTGTTGGTCTTTGCATTGGTGTGCTTTGGTTTGCGTTGGTCTATGCTGGTCTGTGTCTATGCTGGTCTGTCTATGCTTGTCTGTGTCTGTCTATGCTGGTCTGTGTCTGCCTAGGTCAGTTGGAGCTAGAAGTAGCTCCTTGGGATTAAAGGAGAACCAAATTTGATCCTGGTTGTGCTAACCCTTTATCCCAGTGGCTCGTCTATTCTGCTGGGTAGGTGGATCCATAGCTGACCCTGGTCGTGCTAACCCTTTATCCCAGTGGCTCGTCTATTCTGCTGGGTAGGTGGATCCATAGCTGACCCTGGTTGTGCTAACCCTTTATCCCAGTGGCTCGTCTATTCTGCTGGGTAGGTGGATCCATAGCTGACCCTGGTCGTGCTAACTCTTTATCCCAGTGGCTCCTCTCTTTTCCAAGCCAGGGCCACAGGTCCCACCAATCAATGAGCAGAGCCATGGGTACAGTGATTTATCTGGGCTGCTACAGGCGCTGTCACCAGGAGAAATTCGAAAAAGATCAATTTACACAACCCTGGTGCATGGGAGTTATTGACATAACACGGATGATCAGCTGCCCTCCTCTATCGCTGAGCCCCTCACTCCTCTGTACCTGCCTACTCCTCTCTTCCTCTCTCCCGTTTCTCTCCCCCCTCTTTCCCGTTTCTCTCCGCCCTCTCCCCCTCTTTCAATCACTCTCTCTGGTTTTCTTTGTGAGTCCATCAATCTCTCTCTTTCCGTCTCCATTCTGTTGATGTGAGACGACTAGATGTTATCACTTGCAGTGATACGTTTTTATTACGCGTCTTCCAAAACAACTGACCGGACTTGAGGCACAAGTTAGAACCTGTATTAATTATAACCCAACCACAACCTGAGGCAGAATCCTCATCATTCTGCATTGGGTTTGTGTGTGTGTGTGTGACTGTGTGTTCTGTCTGTGAGTGTCAGGGTCAGGGTTAATCATGTTTCAACTCAACTTTGACATCCTGACTCAGTCAGCGGAGGCGGCACTGTTTATAGCTCTGATGTTTCCTGGTGGGAGGTGTGTGTAAGTGTGTATGTGTGCAACTGTGTGTTTGTGTGTGTGTCTGTTGCGCTCCTCTCATCGCCTGGCTCTGAGCCACCATATTCATCCATCGCTCCACTCCTCCCTCGTCTCCTCTACCCACCCTGTCTCTCCGTCAACTCCTCTGTTCTCCCACCTCCCCCACCTCCTCCAGCTCCTCCCCCCTCCCTCTCTCCTCTCCAACCCCAGCAGGACTCTGTGGGAGGGGAGGCTAGCAGAAGCAAATAAAAACATATGGAGAACAGCAATCATGGTAGGATGTGTAATTGCTAATTGTATAACAACGTACCTTCCTCCATCACTGCGTATCGAGGCACTTAAGTGGGCGTGGAAAACACGACGGAACAAACAAAATGTAAATAAATTAAACCTCAATCCATTTTATGGGCCTGGGTCCCAGGTTAAACTAAGTTACCTTTCACCGACGGAAGAGAAATAAAAGCTCTGCGAATTCAAAGCAGCCGCGCCGGCGGACGCTGGCTAGTCAGCGATCTTCGTCGCGAACGAGGACAGCGGCGGAACGTTCCCCCCCCTCCCGTAATCATACCCCGCCCCCCCCGGCGAGGAGGATGTACAGTAGGGCGGCGAACGCATAGACGAGCCCGTCGGAATAAAGCCACCCTGATAATAATGTAATCTGTAATGACAACGTAATTACCCAACGCCGAGTCACTGGGGATGCCCTGTAATTCAATCAGCGGCCTCGGTACTGATACTGTACTGTACGACACAAAGCTTCATCTAGCCGGGGTTTTCGAGCCGCGGAAATGAATAGCCGTGGTCCTGTGTGGCGGCCTGGCTGATGAGGAGACTGAGTCTCGCGGCTGTAATGAAGGGAGAGCGAAGAGGGAGGCCTTATCCATCATCCGGCCGGCCGGTTCTGGGGGATCCTGCAGCAAAGGCTGGACGACGGTCCGGCCAGAGGGGGGTGGGGTGGATGGAGGGTGTGTGGGTGGGTGGGTGGGTGGGGGCGTAAAGAGTTTCCCTACGGAACACCCTCCTGCCTCAACAGGCCCGCCGGCTAACACACATGGATGTGCGTACGTTCACATCCGTAGCACGCGCGCGCACGCACGCACACACACGCGCACGCACGCACCCAAACCCAATTTGTCCCCTATGTTCAAGGGCCTGATTCCTTTAGAGGCACAGCTCGACAGATTTTGGATGGCGGCGAATGTGATGCTCTTCATAACATTCCCAGGAAGAAAACAGGAATTAGATTTCAGGAGTGGGAACTTCATTTAGCTGTGTGTGCGTGTGTGTGTGGCGTTTCGAGACCGGTATTCCAGCCTGCTGTGTTTCAGAGGAGGAGAAATGAAAATCCATACCAGAGTGCTGATTCAGCAGCCCTCGCTTCCCTCCCCTCCTCCTTCCCGTGCCCCCCCACCCCCCCTCTCCCTCCCCCTTTCTTGTTATTGCTCCAGGAGTGAGACAGTGCTCTTCATAAGCACGTTGGATTCCTTCAGCACACATCTGAGGGAGAGAGAGGGAGAGATGGAGAGAGGGAGAGGGAGAGAAGGCATCTAAGAACCTTCTGTTCTCTCCCCCTTTCCTCCCCCGCCCCCCCTCCCTCATTCTCTCTCCCCTCTTTCCCCCCAATAAGTCGGGGCTCAAAGTGGCGCCGCAGGGCCACGCAGGGAAGTAAATAGACTCCTGTCAAAAGTTGTGAGGGAGAAAAATAGGAGGCGCACCACATGGTCTGACCCCATGACCCCGAGCAGACCGCAGCCGCAGTAGCACGCCGCTCCTCGCCACGCGGACAGCGAGGGGAACCGGATGAAAGGTTCCTCTGGGGCCAGTTGGTGCATTCTGGGAATCGAGGCGGAAGGGGTCTCGTTTGGGGGGGGGGGACACACCTCGTCCTGTCTGATGCGACCCCAAACCGCCCCCACGCCTCCCCGCAACCGGCGAGCAGATCCACGGCCAGTCCCTCCCGCCACCCTGGCCCACTCCGGGCCCACGGCTGGGGATCCGCGTCCGGGCCGTCCTGCCAGCTACGAGCCGCGGGGCTCCCGAGAGGGACGCATCTGACACACGCGCGCTCCCTCCGTCCCAGACACAACAGCACGTACCGAGGTGTCACAGAGGGAGGGCTGATTAGAGAAATGAAATGAGGGACAAAATACACACACAAACACACACGCACACGCCAGGCGAATACGCAGAACACAGCGGGGCACAACAATCAGCTGCAGGCCAGAGGGGCCTTCAGCGTGCTGATCCGAAGCCACAAGGTAGGCCACGTTGGGCAGGACCAGCATGACAACGCTCGTCATGACAACCTTCGGCTGGTTTTAGTGATGCCGGGGCAGGAGGGAGACGTGATGGTCTGACCGCTATGGTGGGAGGATTAACAAAGCTGTCCAGGCGCCTCAAAGGGCCTGTGTGTGTGTGTGTGTGACAGTCCATTCGTCCTGTGCTGAATCCACAGTGTGTCGCGTGCGTCCCCCTGCCCCCCGGGGACTCTCACCGCCGGGCCGGCGTCTCGCTCACCTCGTAAAAGCACGGGAATCAATTGGTTTTAAAAACAGGTTTTTTTTCAGAAACTTATTAGGCACTTTAGAGACATATGATGTACCTTCAGCCGCCGAGGCGGGAGAAACCAGGAGCCCCGGCAGGCCGTCTCTCCAGCGGAGCAGAACGACGCCGTAGCCCTTGTCACCGGGGAGCCGTAAAGCCGGAGCACACCTCGCCCAGCCCACCGGGCGCTGCCCGCCTGCCTGCCACGCTCAGGCCGCCCGCCACCGCTTCGGAGCGGGCATAAATCAAGGTAATCCCCCGCCTGCCTTGAACTCTGACCCCGCCACAATTCATTGGGATGTCAGTTACTAGCAGAGAGAGAGAGAAACGGAGAGGGAGAGAAAGAGGGGGAGGAATTGAGAGAGGGGAGAGAGGATGAGAGGAGAGAGGGAGAAAGAGAGAGAGGGAGGACAGGGGAGAAAGACAGTGGAGGCAAAAGAAGAGAACATAAAAAGGGGAGCGGGAGTTGGGGAAACACTGCTTCTAGGGGAGGTGCAAGCGAGGGAGGGAGAGGGGGACAAGAGGAGGTGTGTGTTGTGATTAGTCACCGTCCAGATTGAGGCCCCATTGCATCTAAATGGTCCCTCTTTATGATCCATTTATCTTCTGCTCAGGCCATTTTCATTACACCCAAAACGGGTACGGAGCTACCAGCTGGATGGTACTGCATAGTGGGAAATTAATAACACCCTCGCCCGTCCCTCCCCCACCCCCCAGCCACCACGGTGTACGGACTCTGCACAGCCACCCCTCCTCAACACACACACACACTCTCTCTCTCTCTCTCTCTCTCTCTCAGAGGGGCCGGCACGGGCAAGGTGGAGGATGTGCGTTTTGCGCCGGGTTTTGTTGCTATTTGCATTTTTGCATCCCTGGCAGTCGTTCAATATTCTGAAGTCTCTTAGCCTTTGCCCCCCCCCCCACACCCACACACACACACTGCACCACCCCTCACTCCCGCAACCCCACACCGTTTTCACCTCCCCAACACAAACAATTCATCGAGAGCATTTAAAATTCTCCCCGACACACAGAGACATTGCTGCCGGGAGCCAACCCCAGCCGCGGGGGGAGGGGGGTTGGGGGGAAGATAGAGAATATGGGGAATGAGAAAAAGTGAGGGAGAAAGACAGTGTGAGTGAGAGAGAAAGGGTGGAGGTTTTATTAATTCCTCTGTCCTGATTTCATTCTGCTAACATGGGAGGAGTGGAGGAACTGAACCCCCGGGTCTCCTAAAGGAGGGCACCTGGTGGAGGAGAGGGGAAACGTTATTAAATACGTGCTTAGACACCAGAGGAGGAGTAAGGAGAGGGGTGGGGAAAATTCAAAATGGCCTCTCCCGAGAGCTCTGTTACACACAGGAACCGTTCGGTGCCGGCCCAACGTGTTGAGCTAAGCGCCGGTTAGCTAGCGGAGCGAGAGCGGCTGAAATACGACACGATATGACACCCAATGAAGAGGGACTGCATTACGCCATATTAATGGCCGCCGTCCGCCTCCAGGAGGATGATGGGAGGGGGGCTGGGGAGAGAGATACAGGACCTGACAGTCAGCAACACACCTCAGAAAGCCCTTGCTAGTTAGCAGCGCTACCAGCCTGTTCATGCAGATGACCAATAGGTTTCGTATTGGTGTCATTTCCACATGACAATAAGGCCAGCACGCTAACAGGGCGGGTTTTACTACGGCGCGTGTGACTAGCTAGGACACAACCGGCCAAGGAGAGCAAGGAGAAGCCTCCCTGCCGTCCCTGACTTATGATGTCATCCACAAGGGTACACAGCATGCAGCCGCACTCCTCTCGCAGTGACATCATACCCCCCCCCACTCCCCCCCCCCGCAGTCATGAATCAATTCAAGCAAAAGCTTTTATCCCAAGCAACTTGCAAATCATCCACCTCAAGTGGTGTGTGTGCTTGTGTGTGTGTGTGTGAACAGAGAGTTCAGTGTGCCTCCGGGTGTAGCAATATTGGATTTGAACCCGTAACCGGCAGTGTGTCACAGGTCCTGGTCCCGGTGCATTGCGATGACTTGGGAGAGATCTATGGAGGACCGGGCTCACTAGGTCCAGGGCCTGTCCAGCCAGAGGGGAGCGCCGGAGGCTGAGGTCTGGCCCCTCTTTGGATCCCCCAGACCCGACCACCCTTCACACCTCCCTTCCCGTAGCGGGCCACGGGCTATCAACAACCATGCGGTTGCCGCCTCTGGTACGGCCGTTACAACCCCCGAGAAAATGAGGAAGGCAAAAACTGTTTCTGAGATTTTTCTTGGAAAACCGAGCAAGGAAGGGAGAGACCTGATGCCACCGCGTCTCCTTTGCACCCCCTTTTCTCTCTATATCGCTTTCTCTATTTCAATCTCGCTCTCTTTTCTCAGAGAGGAGCTTCACCGCGTTGAGTCCCACTCCTTCAAATACCAGCGCTCCTCCTCTCTCCCCCTTTGTCCCTGGCTCTTTCCTCCGCGCCAGGGGGACTGGGTACAAGGCCCTGTGAGCACACAGGACTCCGCTTTCATGAGTCGCGCCCGGCGAAAGAAAGAAGAGAGTCGAAAGAAAGATGAGGAAGAGCAAATGCTTTGAAGAAGAAAAGAGGAGGGCGAGGAAAAAGGGGGTTGAGGTCCCTGAGACACAAAGACGCGCAACCGGGAGGGTCAAAGGTCACCACTCTTCTCTGCACCGCGCACAATCATTAGCCATCCATGGTGGCGGATGGACGTTGTATTGATCTAGCGTGGGTGACCCAAATCCAACACAACCTTGAGGCGACACCGTTCAGAGGAATTACGGTCTTCCACCTCCTGCTGAGGCTTTTCCCTGCCAAGTTGTCTGGCAAAACATTTGTAAGGCCGGGTATCCACAGGAACGGCCACGGAGCACTCCCTCGCCGGTGCCCGGGGCGGCCCGGTGCCCGGTGCCCGGGTCAGACCAGTACGGTATCTATGTGGGGCGGAACGCGGTCTCGCCCTAAAGCCTGTCGCTCCGTTTTTTCACACCACCGAACAATTCCCACAGCTGATTACGTCCCTGAAATGGGAGAGGAAATGTCATTGGACTTTTCCGGCGGGAACATTTGTAGGACCGCCTCTACACAGGCATCAGTGGGCGAATAGAAGGGGAGAAAGGTCTTAATGGAGTTATGCAAATGTTCCAACGCTAATCCCATGGATAGAGGCGTTTCACCAGAGATGAAAGTTGAACAGCCGTGTTCAATGGGGATCCATGCGTTCTAATGTATACTGATACTGTGTCTAGATAGTATATATCTGTGCTGTGTTCAACAGAGATCCATGTGTTCTAATGTGTACAGATACTGTGTCTAGCTGGTGTATATCTGCGCTGTGGTTGTTGAGTTTACTCCCGTCTGCATTCTCTGTCCGTGACTGGCAGTTTTTTTGCTACACATTTCCATCAGGAATATTTTCAGAGCTGGTAGATTTTATTCACTTTCATTTTTCGGAGGCGGTTTGCATAAAATTAATAAAGGTTTTCTACTCTTTAGTTTTCGATATTCCGTATTTCCGCAGGCATATAAGATAAGTCACCCGTTTACCTATTGTGTTTGTAAGCAGGTGTGTGTGTGGGTATGTTCGTGTGTGTACATATGTGTGTTTATTACCTTTGCCAGTGTAGGAGTATGTTTACCTGCTACATTATGGGTACGCAGGAGCTTCAAGTGAGCAAAAGTGTACCGTTTATGTATGTGTTATGTTGGGTGTCCCTTTTGGTGTGGGTGTGTCGAATGGTGTGTGTGTGTGTACAGTTTGTATGCACATTCATGTGTTTATATGTGTATAGTTTGCATGCTGTGAGAATGGATTTCAAATGGTCTATTAGGTGGAGTACTGACTCTGCAGACCACGTTCATAGTAGAGGTATGGAAATGTACCTACTTACTACTGTACCTTGTGCCTGTTGAATGACCTACATGCAAATGTAAGACGAACTACTACTTGTTGGAGATCATAAAAAGTTTGCATTTTCATAATCAATGTAACTCAGCTGGTCAAATAATGCTTGCGACATCGGGGCATTGCATGTAATTCCCATGGGCCAGTATGAGAAATGATTACAATGTGTGCACCCACTACTCTAAGTCGTTCTGGGTGAGACTGTCTGCTGAAATACCCTTAATGGAAATTCACGTGGAGATTAGTCTTGACAAAAATCTGGTTGGTAGCTCTTTTTGTCATGTTGCCACAGATCCAGCTGTTCTTTTTGCACCTTTGCTATGGCTTTTATCTAGGTAAGTATTGAACAATACAGCCCTGTTGAACCTTGGCTAATATTCTTGTCAGCAGCTAATTCTAACTTCAGCTAATTCAGTCATGTCGAACAAGCAGGCGGAATGACAGAGACTTCCCGTTTTTGTTTGTTTTCGCTTTTCTTTCATTGGAATATACTTGGCTGCACCCATGACAATGTTAATGTTGATGTATGATTTCACTTGGCTCAGAAAAAAAGTTGTCTACGCTTTGTTCACTTTCGGTAGCCTACGGGTAAACACACCTTCAGAGGTTGAACACGGATGAATGACGTGTGTGGATAAAAACAATGGATACATCGTAGGGAGCAACTGGAACCTGAAGATCTAATGGAGGTGGGAGGTGATTTTTCAGCGGAACTGTGCCTGTAGATGTGTCTGTGACTGTCAATACGGAACAGTTTGGTATGCGGCTTGTCCAATCAGTACCCGAGAGCCGTGTGTGTGTCATGGTGATTAAGGAAGTCAAAGTGTGTATTGCTGCAGCCTCCCTGTGATTTAGCCAGCCTGGCCTCTCGTCTCTGCCTTGTGGGTGACCACCTCCCTTTTTGTCTCCCCCTCTCCCCCTGCCTCCCACCATCCTCCTGGTGAGTCACAGGCCCAGCATGAGCGGGCCTCTACCCACAACCCCCTGCTGCTTGTTTAGAACAACAACAGAGGGAGACAGGGGAATCAGACCGATACAGAAAGGGAGCTTGGTGGAGGGAGGGTGGGAGAGAGAGAGAGAGAGAGGGAGGGATGGTGTGGGCAAAAGGGAGGGAGAGAATTAAGAGGATGAGAAAGATGGAGGACGGAGGAGGAGAAAGGGGAAAAAACTGTTTTGAGTTGTGTTAAGGAGCCCAACAAATATACATGTAGGGGCTGTTTCTTCTTAATTATTTTTTTCTCTAAGAGTTTCTTCCAATATTGTGATGTCCGGTTTCTAATGGTGCACTGGCCTCATCCTAACACCTCCCACCTGGTTCGTAGTCGGCTTCTAGCTAGTAGATTTCTTCACCAAAAACCTTTAGAACTAGCTGACCGTTTCTTGTTCATCAGGAAACTTTACAGCCGGCTTTCCTTTTCTGATTTACCACAAATCTTAAGGAATAACTTATTTTCTCACTCATCAATTACCTTTAACCATTTTCTTGTTACGTAGTCACCAAGAACCTTAAGAACAAGATTTCTGTTTCTTATTCAGCATTGATGCTTACATCGAGCCATCTGTTTCGTATTCACCAAGAACTTTTAGAACTGCTTTTCTGTTTCTTATTCAGAAAGTGTATATATAAGAAATTGTGTTTAGTTTTTATTATTTAGGAAGATCCTTTGGAACTGTCTTTCTGGTACTCACAAAATTACTTTAGAACTAGCTTTCTGTTTCTCACTCGCCAATAACGTCTAGATTCCCTTTCTTGTTCACCAAGAACCTTCAGGATTAGCTTTCAGATTTTCTCTCCTTCCTCCTCTACTCCAAGTATTGACACAGACCTACTGAGGCAACTTTGACAGCCCGCAAACCTATTAAGACATCTTTAGGGGAGGCTAATGGAAATTGATCAATGATTTAGATCATTTCAGGTGAAGCCAATGAATCAATGGTCACTGATGAAGACGCTGAGCACGAGGCTCAGCCCGTTATCCCAGCGGTCCTCTGCGCCAGCTCTCCGTGGTTCCCAATCAGACAGAGCATCAGACGGAGTTAGCGGAGGACCTGGAACACGTTACATCTGCCTGTCACTTTCCGTGACGGCATCTCATAGAGGGAAATGGGTTGAAAGAGCATTAGGGCAAGTGGAAGAGAAAAATGAGATAGAAAGAAAGCAATTAAAGGAGATAAAACAGACAGGGACCATGGAAGAGAGGGTCGAAGAAAAAGAGATACAGAGGCATACTCTGGACAACTCTGCACGCAGAATTTAGTTAAGTATTCCCAGAGTGCACCTTGGAACCCCAAATACTGCATGCAGAAGTGAATTAAGTCTACACTGACATATTATCAAAATCCCGAGTTGGGACTTAAAGAGCTATTCACTTTGTCACAAGCTGAGAGAGAGGGGATTGTTTTTATAGTCCAACATTAAGAGAAGACCCTCTCTCCTCTTGGTTGGTCTATAAGAGGCTACGCTAGAAAGATGTCTGATAAACTATCAGACAGGGATAATTTATAGAGCCGTTTATGACAAGCCGTCCCTGAGTGCCATGGGCCTGCTGGTCTTTCTCTCCCTTTCTCTCAATTACTCTCTCCCTCCCCCCTCTGTACAGAAACCTTCTGCTGAAACACAAAGACGGCACACCCCGTTAGCAACCGTAACTTACACACATAGCTCTGAGCCACACACACTTACACACACACACACACACACACACGTGCCACAGCTTCAAAAGAGATGGGATGAGAGAGAGGGAAATGGTGTAGAGGGAGGGAGATGGTATAAAGAGGTAAGAGGAGAGAAAAAGATTGAAGGAGTGAGACAGAAGAGAGGAGACATGATCCAGTTAAGGAAACAAAGAGAAATAAAACAGACAATAGTGGAACTCAGGGAGAGAGGGATGACATCAAAGATATAAAGAGAGGGATGACATCAAAGACATAGAAAAAGAGAGAGATGACTGTAAAGATATAAAGAGAGGGATGACATCAAAGACATAGAAAAAGAGAGAGATGACTGCGAAGATATAAAGAAAGAGATGTCATCAAAGACACAGAAAAAGAGAGATATGACGTCAAAGACAAAAAGAAAGAGGATGAGGACATTAAATATATATAAAGGAGATAAATGACATCAAAGATATAAAGAAAGAGAGGGAAGACATCAATTATAAAAAGAAAGATAGGGTTGACACCAAATATATAGTGAGAGAGGGATGACATCAAAGGTTTAGAGAAAGAGATGGTTGACACCAAATATATAGTGAAAGAAAGGGATGACATCAAAGGTTTAGAGAAAGAGATGGTTGACACCAAATATATAGTGAAAGAAAGGGATGACATCAATTATAAAAAGAAAGAGAGGGATGACATCAAAGGTATAAAGAAAAAGATGGTTGACACCAAATATATAGTGAAAGAGAGGGGTGATATCAATTATAAAAAGAAAGAGAGGGATGACACCAAAGATACAGTGAAAGAGAGGGATGACGTTAAAAAAATAAAGAGAGGGATGACACCAAATGTATATTTGGAGTCATCCCTCTCAAATATATATATATATATATTTGGTGTCATCCCTCTCATTATATATAGGTATATATATATATATATATATATATACATACACTGTAGAGAAACATTTATATTGTAGAGAAAAAGACAGCGGGATTGGAGATAGAATATAGATAAGACCGGACAGAAGTGCATTAATGGATGAAAGAGAAAGGAGTGAGAAAGGAGTGAGAAAGGAGTGAGAAAGGAGTGAGAAAGGAGTGAGAAAGGAAAGAAAACCTGACCGGATATGACAGTGGAAGGCGTGAATGAAAGAGTGCCTTCTACGTACCCATTTGATAGACCGTTTGACCTGTCCTCATGACCCATGAAAAACCTTTTTGAGTCCAACGGTCAATAACACTTCAGTATGACAACATTTCACATTACATAAACTATGTGTTATTCAACTGGGCCTATAAGCGATTAGGATTAAGCCATGTAATTGAATTCCACCTGGTGCATTCATGAAGCGGCAATACAATTATATTTTCCCCAAGAAAAATAGCAAAATGTCAGCATAAAATGGATGCGTTCTTCATAACCGCATACATGCAAACAGTGTTATTCCGCTGGCATCCCTTATCTCCTCCAGCTCGCTTGGGCGTAATTGCTTAGGCTCCGGCTTCCGCGAATTTCTGGTATATGTAGTCTACTTCTATATGAAGTGTGGCGTCAAACGGCTAAGTCAACTAGTGTGGAGGGAGACAAAAAGCCCCAGAGCAGCTGAATGACACTGGGGGTCTGCAGAGGGATAAAGCAGCTAGCGGCGCCGTGATCAAATTATTTACCTTTCCCATAAACACTCATGGCTGCCAGCTCCAGAGAAAGAGGCCTGGCGAGTAATGACAGTCCGTGTGTTTCACGGGAGCCTCCTCAGGAATAATAAGCCTTTACGGGGTAAGTTATAGCGCAGTGAGGATTCTTCCTGACACTTCCTCCACTTACCCAGCCAAGTGCTGCTACGACTCAGCCACCAACCGACACCATCGCCTCCCCAACCCCAACCCCCACCATGACACGACAACACACACACACACAAACACTTGCGCGCGCACACACACACACACGCGCACACACGCACACAGGAAACAGAATAATGGATGGCTATTGTGCTTACTTCATAAACTTGTCAAGTCCCCCTTTTGCATTTTATTTTCTGAACAAACTGAATTTCGGCGGTGGTGGAGGAGCTCCATCTCGGGCCCGGTTAATAAAAACATCAAGCTGTTAAAAGAGCTGCGGTATTAAAATTGCTGCCGATAAAATATGGATGAGGCTGCTTTCGGTCCTTCAGGTGTGTCAAGTGTGATTTAATATCTTGGGGGCGGGACGGGCGCGTGGCGAGGACGAGAAGATTACAGCGCGGTGCGCAGACAGACAGAGTGACCCCTGACCCCCAAGGAGCAGCCAATCGGCTCAGACTGCTGAGTGAGCTGTATGCTATGGATCTGCCACTAGGGAAGGGAGGAACGGATTAAAATCCTTCAGATTTACTGATCACAAGACCCACATTAATCTGCAGACCTAACTATCTGTGTGTGTGTGTGTGTGTGTGTGTGGGGCTGCCATACTTTGGTCACACAGCTACAGGTTAGGAAATGAGCTTTCCCTGGTAGGTTCCTAAGTCTCACAGAGCATGAAGACCAGAGCTTCCTACAGCACAACAGAGAGGCTGCCAACACTGGTTTAATGATTTAACAAGAGCAGCAGTACAGGCTCACTGGTACTCTCTCTCCCTCTCTCTCTCTCTCTCTCTCCCTCTCTCTTACTCTTACTCTACCTCTCTCTTTCTCTCTTTCACTTTCTCTCTCTCTTTGTCCACCCTTCCCTCTCTTACCCCTCTATCACTCACTGTTTTTCTTTCTTTTTCTTCTTAGGTGTGTGTGTGTGTGTGCGTGCCTGCTCGTGTGTGTGAGTGTGTATGTGTTTGCTTTGAGTAAAGAGCAGCTCTGACGAATGACTCAAACGACCTCTAAATCTGCTGAGCTTTCAGAACAGAAGTCTGCTTCCATGCTTCTTTTAGACTGACTGTCTATGCATTGTCATTTTCTATACAACCGCTGTGGCCATTCAAAGTACAACACTGAATCCGTAAAAACAGACTGAGAAAGATTTGAACTTTTAAGTTACTCAGTGCCTCTTTTCACACAAACACACATTCACGTACACACACACACATGCACGCACACACACACACATTCACGAACGCACACACACATTCCCTCTCTCTCTGGTTCACCAGGCAGTAACCGGGGCATGAGTGACCTGGTTTGACCGCTGAGGCCACAGGAAGTGGAGTGTAATTCCATTTCCTCCCTTGGTGATGGAAACCTTTAACCCTCACCCCCTGGCTCAACGCATCAACGCCCCTGGCCAACATGCCGTCACCTTCAGGAACAGGCCTGGGTCAACACACACCCACACACACACAAAGATAGGACTCCAAATATATGTGTGAGAGTGTGTGACCCTGGAGGTTATCCGCAAAACTTGTCTTTTTTTCGCGGAGCAACTCCTAGAATCTAAACAAGGGAAGATGCTTTGATTAAGTGTTTTTGTGTTATTATGTCATAGTAGGACACCAGAATGATGTAACAAGGAAAGTTCTCCTGCCCAAACCCGCACTGAGCCATTCCCCAAGTCTGGTCGGGTGTGATCTGGGCCGGACGAGAGCTGTTCCCGGACATGAGCTGTTCCCGGACATGAGCTGTTCCCAGACTTGAGCTGTGACGGGCATGAGCTGTGACGGGCATGAGCTGTGACGGGCATGAGCCTTGTCGGGCGTGATCTGTGACGGGCATGAGCCTTGTCGGGCATAGGGTCTGCCTGGGCTTGAGCTGTTGGGTGTGAGCTGCACGGCTTGCTGACGGCTGGAGGACGATGACAAAGCGCATGTGTTAATTCCCTCTATAAGTTGCCTTATTGTGTTGCGTCGGCCATTCATTAATAGCATGTTTTAATTAGCCATTAGCGAACACATTCTCCATGGCGAAGATATGAGTAGGAGGGTGGGGGGTAATCTGGACAGACTGAGAAGGGGGTGGTATTGTTAAGAGTGTGTATGTGTGTCTGTGTCTGTGTGCGCGTGTGTGTGTGTGCGATATCAGGACGACAGCTCAATTCACACTTCGGCAGAACAATTACTGCGGTTGCGTTAGGTTGGAGCTCCTTATTAGCCATTGCTCACTTGGGAGCGGTATCCATTGTAGAGTGAGACATGGCTGTCCAAGGACCCCTGCCTCCCCCCACCCCCTCCCCCGGCCCTTCCGCACACAGAGCACCTCTGTCCCCCTCCCCCCTTTCCCGCATCTTTATTGTGTCCCAGTACCCAGTATCGACTCCTCTGATTGGCTACGGCGGCAGCTCGACTACACTCTGGTCAGAATCCGCTAAGAGGGATAGGGATTAAGGCTAATTAAGCATGGAAAATATCAACAAAACAAACAGACAAACAAACAAACAGGATTGAAAAACCAAGAGGTCACGGAGAAGCTTCTGCCTGTGTCTCCTAATTAGCACTGTTTATCAAGTGACACAGTTCAGTCTTCACAAACATCTAGCGATAGGGCATTTAGCAGTTGCCCACATAAACACACACGCCCGCGTGCGCACACACACACACACAAAAGAAAAGCACATTTCGTCGTACCTCTGGATTTGCTAATCAAAATATTTGCAATGAAAATGGTTGACGAAATGATTTGGAAAATGTAGTTGGAATAGCAGAATTAGATTTACCTTGAAGCATGTGCCGGCCTAATACCAAGGCCTCACCCAAAGAAGCAGAGGCTGCGTTGGAGGTCAGTCAAACCTGGACAAAATCAGAGTGATTAAGGGCCAGCAAATCAATAAACGCTTTATATTAGATTTACTCGCCATTGTTGGATCGCACAAAGTCAGCAGGAAAATGGAGAGCAAGTTTGAAATAAACTGCGGTCCAACTGAGGGTGGGATATTGAGCTATATAAACCCTGAAACATTAATCAGATTTCTGAGGCCTGAAATAACAAAATCAAAATGTGATTTCTTTCACTATCAGCCCTGTGTGAAATGGCCCTAGTTAAAGTATCCAAGGGAAAATTGGCCCTAGTTTTAGGGCGTAAGGGTAAAATTGTCCTAGTTTTATGTTCTATGGGTAAAACATTTTCATAGTTTTATGTTCTACGGGTAAAAATAAAAATGGCCTGGTTTTATGTTATACGGGTAAAATGGCCCTAGTTATGGGTTCCAAGAGTAAAATGGCCGTCTTCTGTGATGGGTCTCTTCTGTGGTGGGTGTCTTCTGTGGTGGGTGTCTTCTGTGAAGGGTGTCTTCTGTGAAGCGTGTCTTCTGTGAAGCGTGTCTTCTGTGAAGCGTGTCTTCTGTGGTGGGTGTCTTCTGTGGTGGGTGTCTTCTGTGAAGTCTTTCATTCTGACTGTCTTTCACTCTGTCTGTAATTCATTCTGTTGGCCTGTCTGTCAGTCTTTCACTATATCTGTCTGTCTGCCGGCCTGTCTCCCTGTCTTCCACTCTGTCTGTCTTTCCGTCGCAGAGTTAATGTGAGGATCAACCTGCCAGTCAAGACCGACCCCTACCCAGCCAATCACTTACACAGCTTTTGTGACCCCACAAAGCAAAGGGTTCAGACACACATTATGGATCTACAGCATGGTCTAACACAGATCCCCCCAGGAAGAAACCTAATTGTGTGTTTGCTCCTATCAGTAAATAAATAGCTTTCTGTGGACTATTTTAACCCAAACTTGTCCAGGGACCATGCACACACACACACACACACACACACACACAGACAACCACCCAACTCCTCTCATTTCCGTCCCCTCCTCTTTCATGTTGGTTTCTCAGTAAATCTAAATTGGCGATCGCATTGAACCCCTAACCTACTCCTAGCACTCGCTCAGCCGCTCCCCAGGCCCGCCCTCTACACACCAAACCAGAAGAGTTAGAAACAAGCCGGGGTAAAAAGCAATTTAACATGTTAGCACACAACAGAGCCCGGGTCAAATAAAAGGCACGTGTTTTCCTCTTAAGATAAAAAAAGGCGCCCATTCCGTGCTCTGAGTGCTGTGTGGATTGGGCCCGATCAGCACTGTGTCCCCGGCACTCCTAGAGGCCAGAATAGAGTCCATAATTGTTGCACTCCGTGGTGTGATCTAATCTAGGAGGGTATAAAGGAAGCCCAATCTGTTTACGGCTTTGATTGGAATTACACAATCAATTACCACCTCCTGTGGAGCCCAAAATGAGCAAGGCCCAAAAGACAGGGGGATTGGTTAAATGTTATTGTTGGGAGGCCATTATCCAACAATCGCCTGGTTAATGCAGGAAAATGACATTCATTAAAAGCCTCAACAGGAATCTCCCAGAGGGCCGTGCTGCAGCTGACCCCCCATTCAGGGGAGAGCTTTGTCTCTGCGATCCGCCGTGAGGAAGGAAGATCATGTCAAAGACACAGAATGAGGGGAGCGCTCCTTTTGTAGAGAGACACAGGCTGGCACTCTCCCTATGCAAGCGTGTGTGTCTTTGCGTCCGTCTGTGTGTGTGTGTGTTTGAGCGAGTCATTCTGTGTGTGCGCTCATGTGTATGTGGTGTGTGTGTGGTGTGTGTGGCCAGGGAGCGAAAGAGAGTGACAGTGCGTATATGAGTGTGTGCGAAAATTGACAGCATAGAAACGGACACACCTATCATTCTGTGCTAATGAGGCATGTAACCCCAAGCCTGAGCTAGCGGCGGCCAGACCGGCTTCAGAACACATGCCACCGACACACCAACACCAGCGTGTAACCTTTATCACGTCCCGGATCAGATCCAGGACAGGCCTTGGACTAGCAATTTGTACAACTGACATGGGAGCCATCGCGTGTCATCACGTATCATCACGTATCATCAGTAAGCTACCAAGTGTCTGAGGTAATCCGTCAAACAAGCTCGCAGGTGTTCCGGAACAAAGGAAGCTCACCGAGGCTATTGGTATTGATGAAGTTTACATTGAAGCTCAGTGTCTCCCTCTAGATAATCCTGGCGTGGTACCTTCCACCAACGCCAAGCCTCTCTCTACGTTCTATTCACAGCTCCGCGGAGAGGGTAGAGAGGGTCGCCAGGAACAAATCCTATCCCGGTTATTTCCGTTTTTTTCGCTCCAGGATAGAAACTGTGTCCTGGACAGCGGTGTGTATAAATAGCCTTCAGAAAATGAAAGATGTTTAACTGTGGCCATCGGGGGGCACGCCAATGTGTGAAGATATTCTTTTTTTAACCAAACTATTGTCTTCTGTGGTAACGTTCCAAGTCAACCAGGACGGTGTCAGGGTATGTGATCATTTCTTTCTTTTTGCGTCAAGCGTCAGCGCAATTAACATTAATTAAGAACTGTGAAAAAGAACAGCAACGCTCCTGTTGTAGAAAAGCTACCTTTTCCACTCTGAAAGCCGGTAACATGAAACCAAATAAAAGCAAGGCCTGTGGTGCTGTAAAACAGAGGGTACCACAAGCAGTCTCCCTTTTCAATGGATACTGTGTGTGTGTGTGTGTGTTACAGTGCATATATGTGTGTCTGCGCACATAAATCTTGTCTTTGTGCTGCTTCCCACGTGTGAGAAGCAGCCAGGCAGTGTGTTAAGCCCCTGATTGAGAAACAAGACACAGTAGCAACATTCCTCACAGTTCACCCAGGCATCTGTCTCCACCAGTATGGGAGCTGCACATGGGAGAGAGAGAGAGAGGGGGAGGGACAGAAAATAGAGAACAAGAGAGAGAGCGAGACAGAGAGAAAGAGAGAGAAGATGGAGAGATGTCGAGGGGTAGAGAGAGCGACAGCGGGAAGATGTAGGGAGGGATTTTTGAAATCTCTTTTTTACTAATTGTCGCTGTCTTTCTTTCTTTCTTTCTTTCTATCATTCACTCTCCCTTTTCTGTCTCTCTCTCTCTCTCTCTCCCTGTCTTGCTTTTCGTTACTTGAGAGACAGCGTCAGGGATAGAAACACAATTTTTTTTGTTCCTTTCTCGTCTTAGTGTGAGTTTTGTCTTCCATCATCTGCTCTGAGCTGTGAGTCAGCTCCGGGTCATATCACAACGAGACGCGCTACCCGACGAGTTTAGCACCCGACAACGACTGCACCCACTGACTCCACCACGGGCACACTCTCAAACCGAGCGGAGGCCGACTGAAAAAGAGAGACGTGCTGAGGTGGACGAGCGGGAAGCAATAGGGTCACGTTAATTGTTCAGGGGACCACTATTGTTTCTGTTCTCGCCGTGCTGGTTGTTGCTGAACGCAGTGACCTTGTTGAAGAGGGAGACCCGGTTGTCAAGTAACAAAAGCGAAATCAATGTGTGAGCGCGACTGTGCGAGTTATAGACAAACAGATGGAGTGGTCGCTGGGCCTAGAGGAGACCTCGAGTGCGACACATTAGTAGGAAAGTCTTTAAGGCAGGAACATGACACTTTTATTCTGGCGAGCGGCACGCCTGTTCACGGCACGAGTTCACACTTCCACTCCTCCC
The DNA here is from genome assembly GCA_016801125.1 of Novumbra hubbsi. Taxonomy (NCBI): domain Eukaryota; kingdom Metazoa; phylum Chordata; class Actinopteri; order Esociformes; family Umbridae; genus Novumbra; species Novumbra hubbsi. Next base: position 25,232 of record JACXGK010001891.1, read on the forward strand.
TTCCGTCAAAAGGTGAAATCGCAAACCCAATTAAACGGCCCCTGAGTGGAGTCTGATGGTCAACGGTCAGCACCAAGCCATTGCTCCGGCGTGTTGCGTGAGAATATGCATGTCCTTGGAGCCGTGGGAGGGATAGTCTATTTTTATCCCACAGCGTCTCGGCTGGCTGTAAGATTATAGCAGGGGGAGGTGGGGTGGTGACATCCCAAGGATCTCCGAGTCATTCATCCGGAGGCGATCTGCAATGGCATCGCTGAGACGACCTTATCCAGCAGGCTACGTCTCCGCCTTAAGGTTCTCCGCAGCCTGACATGGATTCGTGTTTGCGTTATGTTAACATGATGTTAGCCATGTTTACCAGGACCGGCTTCTGCACTTGCCAAAAGTCAATTTCGGCACAGTTCATTGCTGCGCAATAATCATTAGTCCCAGCGAAGGTGCTGAGACGATGTTAACGATGCTAACAGTCAATAGCATAGCTAGCTTCCACCGTCAAGAGTGTTTAAAAAAAAAAAGAGAGAAAAGAAACACAGACGAAAAAACATAATCAACACCAGCGGTTTCACAGACGAAACCAGGATGACGTCTGCTATAACAGGTGTCAGTGCGACTGTCCCTTCTTCAATCAACACCAGCAAGCCTGGTTACCAGGGCAACTCAAACAATCCCCGTACCACTGAATTCCACACCCACCATTAAGACCCGCACAGACCCAGAGTAAGCAGCTACTACACTCCAAGGAGGAGGGAACAACAAGCGTTCCAACTCCAGCGAGTCATCTTGGGCAGCCATCATTATCTGTTAAAGAGCTCGGTCCCCATGGATCATCATTACTAGCTACATTAGAACTACTTTGATTAAACTCCTCTAATCCTTAACAGACAGCTGCAGCCCATTCACAGCTGCCTGGCTGCCTAATCTCCCCGGCACTAAATACACCAGAGACAATGGGAAACAAATGACAACTCATATAGAGGGATGGAAGAATATAAAAAAAGAGGGAGACAAAGGCAGAAGAAGAGAAGGGGGGGGGGGCGACGCTGTTTTGTATCAAAGCCCGAGCTTAACAGTGGTGATGGTGAGGCTGGAGGTGCCAGGAGAGGTTTTATTCTGTCTACGCCATGAGATGAAACTAAGAGGGAGGGGGCGAGAACGGGAGAGGTAAAAATGGACTGGCATCTTGCCACTGCAACCTCACCGCGCACTTGTTTAAGAGCATAAGGGAAACACTTCCAGCGTGTTCCTTCTCCAAAGTCTCCAACGGCAGAGATGAGAGCAAGGGAGCAAGGGAGGATTCTTGAGGAGAACGGAAGCCAGAGAGGAGCTAGACAGAGGAAATGGGACTCATCCGTAAAGTCCACAAATGTCTATCGGGAGGTTTTAGTAGTGAGAGCACACATTTTCATAAGGTTCCCCGGTGGGATTCAAATCCACAATCGCTTCTTATGTCCCGTAATCCTCTTATCAGTGGTTATCTTATGTTATCACAGGTTATCACAGGTTACCATGGATACCATGGCTTTCACGAGTTATCAGAGGTTATCACAAGTATCACTTTATCACGTGTTATAATGGGTTATCGCAGTTAATCAGGGCTGTTTGTGTGTTATCAAAGGTCATCACGGATAATCACATGCACACCTATTATGTTATCAGGGCTTTTACGGGTAATCAGAGGTTATCACAAGCTATCAGAGGTTTCGTGGGTTATCAGGAGTTATCATGGGTAATCTGATGTTATTATGGATATTAGGCCCTAATGGGTTATCAGAGGTTATCACAGGTTTTGTTAACATGACATGTATTGGGTTATCATATGTTATTACCATTATCATGGGTTATCAAAGACTATCATGGGTTATCAGGGACAGACAAAATAATGGCAACAATTGTCAGTAATGGTATGACGTTAACATACAGTGGGGCAAAAAAGTATTTAGTCAGCCACCAATTGTGCAAGTTCTCCCACTGACAAAGATGAGAGAGGCTTGTAAATAAATCCAGAAAATCATATTGTAGGATTTTTGCTCACCTTTTTTGTGATCATGGAGTGAGTTCTTGCGTGGAGCCCCAGATCGAGGGAGATTGCGAGATTGCATGGAGCCCCAGATCAGTGGTCTTGTATGTCTTCCATTTCCTAATAATTGCTCCCACAGTTGATTTCTTCACACCAAGCTGCTTACCTATTGCAGATTCAGTCTTCCCAGCCTGGTGCAGGTCTACAATTTTGTTTCTAGTGTCCTTTGACAGCTCTTTGGTCTTGGCTATAGTGGAGTTTGGAGTTTGACTGTTTGAGGTTGTGGACAGGTGTCTTTTATACTGATAACAAGTTTTAAAACAGGTGCCATCAATACAGGTAACGAGTGGAGGATAGAGGAGCCTCTTCAAGGAGAAGTTACAGGTCTGTGAGAGCCAGAAATCTTGCTTGTTTGTTGGTGACCAAATACGTATTTTCCACCATAATTTGCAAAAAAATCCATAACAAAAAATCCTCCAATGTGATTTTCTGGATTTCTTTTTCTCATTTTGTCTGTCATAGTTGAAGTGTTCCTGTGGTGAAAATTACAGGCCTCTCTCCTCTTTTTCAGTGGGAGAACTTGCACAATTGGTGGCAGACTAAATATTTTTTGCCCCACTGTACCTATAAGGAAATAACTGTGAGTAAAGACGAGCAGCCATTTGAAAGTACACCACTCAAAATGGGGGAATGTGTGTATATTCTTGAGTTAGTCAAGCCTGCATACAGTAAGTCAAGGGCAAAGCAGCTAGCAAGATACTGGCTTGTGTCAGCGGCAGGGACATCTTCCTGGTGTGAAGTAGGAAGTGTTATCTGTACGACTAGGGGCCTGGCCAGACACACTCCCTAAAAAAGTGGAAAGTCCTTCTTGACATGTTCATTTGATTTGTGGGCTCAAATCAAGTATTTGAAACGTGTGTGAGTGTGAGCGAGAGAGAGAGAGAGAAAGAGGGAGAGAGAGAGAAATACCACTGAAGATGGAGCAATTGAGAGACGGGGGTACACAGTGTGAGTACAAAACAGGAAGGATGCTGGGTAATAAGTCAAGAGCACAGTGATAGAGACGGCAGTGTATTAATGATGGCGGACTGTCTGTGTTTGTTCTAACCCTGCACACGGTAATTGGTACAATTGTTATCTAATGGGACACGATCAGTCCTTAGATCCTCCATGCAGCAACTACTCAGGTCTTAATCCACTAGTAATACAACGGCTCAAACAAGCAGAAACAAGCGGTCTTAATTTAGATTGGACTCTACCACATTTTCGCATCATACTTTGCCATTATTTTCAAATCATACAATGAACATTCCGCACTGTTATGTACTACTTCAACGACGACTACCACTGTTGTAGGCAACTCACTTAACATTTCGGTGACATTTGGTGTAAGGTGGCTGTGGGTGTAGACTAACAAGCGCTACAGTGCCAAACGACTACCACGCGTAACGAAGCAACGTTCAGATCCCATTTCCAGCGCCGCAATGTGAGGCCATAATGAATCAGGAACACGGTAACACCACACGGGCTGTCGGCTAATGAGGCTCAACGATCTGGAGGAAAATTCACACGCTGTTGATTAGGCTCGCCTGAAGCCTGAGTGCAACGTATCTGCAACGTGTGTGTAAACTCACTCCAGCAATCTACCCCGAGTTCGCGTCACTCTGATTCCAGAGAGAGAGAGAGCAGAATAATTGATTCGCAATGAGCCTGGCAAGCATCGAGCTGTTACGACCAAAACATCAGTAAACATCTGCAAAAAAAACGAAACAAAAGAATGCATTGTTGATAATGGCACAGTTAGGTTAACTCGTGAAGAAAACATAAGAACAGTACAACCGAAGCTTTTGAGAGCAAGTGAAATGGTCAGAGGAAAGTGTTTTTTTCATGTGTGTCTGCATGTAGCTAGCACGCTATCCAATGCTACGCAGTTAGCCTGGGCACTTGACTTCTGTTGTGAGGTCAGAATGCTTGTATCAACTCTACTCTTCCAGCCAGAAAGTCCAGTGTGCATTCTGAACGCTGTGAGAGCAAAACACAGGATTCATGCCTGAAAGCGCTCTGGATTTACTAATGGGCCAAAGCGCACTCTGACTCCAGATGCTCTCATTTTTCGGGTCTCTCTCTCTTTCTCTGTAGCGTACCCCCTGATAGCAGCTACAATTCTATATAAATATAAAACAAGCATACATATGACTTCCTGTAACCTTCAATGTCCATCAGGTTCTACTGAATCCGTCAGTCTGAGCACATGTACATGTGTAGAATTGCACAGGACTACGGAATAGCTTTGTTTTTTCACAGCGAGAGGATGTGAAAAAAATATAATCACACAATTGTCTGTAAAACTCTGAGCGTGTAAGATGTTATGTTACATATTTGGAACAAAAAGTCTGGGTTTTTTAGTTTTCAGTTAAGATTTCACTAGCTGGGTAACACTGACAATCACCTCGGTAAGACTCAATGATTCACAATTTTGGAATCCATTTAAAGGTAAAAGTATTAATGTTGCTGTAACAATGGCAAATAAAGGAGAACAAAGTAGGTCTGAAAAAATAAATAAATATTGAATACCAAAAACAAATAATTTGTGTTTAGTTTTTTCCCTCAAAGAATATACAAATATACACTTCTAGTCTGTTTAGCCTGTATATGCTTTTAAATGCGTTTCTACAGAACACAGCAGTAAAGGCCGATTTTACTGAAATGTTTTAAAAAGAAAAGCACATTTACATCCTCAAACTCACAGCGTAATTGCTATACTATCCGTAGCTTCTCCAGGTCATAGAGCAGCTGATTAGAAAACACCAAGCCAGCGCTCATCTCTACATGGATAAACTGTTTGTGTGTGTGGGCAGTGGCTGGGTCAGCGTGATAGGCAGAGTGACTCACCCGCCCCACACATAGACACACACACACCCACCCGACGCAGGCACAAAAACGCTTGAACGCAGACACACACGCGGTACACACACGCACACACACACCATTGTCTTAACAAGAAGGGATGTTGGCGGGTCAACCGAAATAGAGAGCTGGGGCGTAACGTGGCGATGGTGCGCGGCTTAACCTTCAGGGGGAACGGCCGGCGTTCTTCGCACTCGGACAAAGCCACAACAGCCAGGCCAGGCCTACTTGGGAGCCTGCCCATTCTCCGGCCCAGCGGTTGGCTGGGGGACTGTGGGCTCTGAACGGAGGTCAGCCTCGCAGTCAAGCAAACACAACATGCTAATTCAGTCCGGTCACTCTCCCCTCTTTCTCTGGTGCCGCAATCATGGAAATGATCACTATCGGCATCGGACTCAGGACCCGCCGCCGCTCGGAAACAGTATCAGTCCCAGGCCCATTTGCATAATAACACCTCATCATTCAACGGCCTTTTGTTTGCATGGTAACAGAAAACTGTCAAGATGTCACCCTGCTCTCGTCTTCGGAATTTGTGGGTCCAGGAAGGCGGGGATGTAAACAAGAACCTCAGGGACGGGGCCCAATTTGGTGGACCGAGAGAGAGAGAGAGAGAGAGAGAGAGGGGGAGAGAGAGAGAAAGGGAGAGAGCGAAGAAGAGGAAGTGGAGAGGAAAGGAGAGAGAGGCAACAAACTTCAATCTTCCATATGCGTCATCCCACAGTCAAGAGCCCACTTTTCTCCCTAGTTTTCAGACCCCAGAATCAGGGAAGATTGACACGCTGATTTGTGTTTTGGGCAAAGTGGATAGGATGCGTTTTACGTAGGAAAATTGCAATTCTCCTCCTCAAAATAATCATTGCTGCTTTCTTGGTAGTCTCCATGTTGGGTGAAACCATTTAAATATATTTTTTCCTTGAACTTTCGATTTTTGGACACAACCTGTACAAAACCTCCAACTCATTTCCTAAATAAGAGAGTTACCAACAGGGCAGTTCACACTTCTACACTACTGCACAACTACAATGCCAGTACACTCCTTCTGCACTACTGCACAACTACAATGCCAGTACACTCCTTCTGCACTACTGCACAACTACAATGCCTGTACATTCCTTCTACACTACTGCACAACTACAATGCCAGTACACTCCTTCTACACTACTGCACAACTACAATGCCAGTACACTCCTTCTACACTACTGCACAACTACAATGCCTGTACACTCCTTCTACACTACTGCACAACTACAATGCCAGTACACTCCTTCTACACTACTGCACAACTACAATGCCAGTACACTCCTTCTACACTACTGCACAACTACAATGCAGGTACACTCCTTCTACACTACTGCACAACCACAATGCCAGCACACTCTAGCACAACTCTAGTTAAACACTAAGATAATACAGGACTAATTTAATAATTATACAGCAAAACACAAGAACAACTCCAATTAAACAACAATTGAACACTAGCACGTTACTGCAACGCTAACACAACGATAGCAAACACCAACGGGCAATACACCGCTAATGTTGCATTACAACACCCGACGACGACACCTATTAACGACACCGTTAGAATAAAACTACAGCAATACTACAATAACAGAGCAACACCGGTGCTAGTACAGGTGAGTGTGTGTGCGTCTCCTCACCCTTCTAAGGAGGTAGGCCGGTTTCCCCCTCCTATCTGAAGACCGGTGTGTCTGGGGTTGTAACCATGGCGGCACGCTCACGTCGCCTGACATCAAAGGGCCTCAACGCGTCTCCCTGTTTACCCTCCGTAGCAGGTGCTCATTACGAAAACATCAAAATAAGCCACGCAGCGAGGCAGGGTGAATGAATGGCCAAACAGTGCCCCGTGCCATCGGGTGCCATGCGAGTGGGCACACACACACACACACCCCAGTGCATGCAGGGCACATGGCCGCTAACGACCGCTCAATTAGGGGAAATTAAGAAACCGCTGTGAGGTCCGCGTTGAACTCATTAGTGATTGAAAGGAAGGAAGAAGTGTCACACTGGATTAATCCCTAAAGAGGCGAAGTGTCACACTGGATTAATCCCTAAAGAGCAGGTTAGGGATCCAGCGAGGTCAACATCCTACCATGCCTTTAGGTTTTAAAATAATGAGGTAACGATGGAAATGGCAGCTGGGGTTTGGGTCTCAGTCATGCTGTAGGATTAATGCAACCAGAGGACTCAGTGTTTGGATCTTCTCGCAACTCCATGGGATCTGCTCACAAAGTGACGCCTGCGAAAAGTTCATGTAGTCACAGGACCACATCTTCACGGATCAACTCCTTTCCAAGTGCACCATAGGACCATCTGTTTCCGAATCATCTAAGAGAATCAACTTGTTTCGAGTAGGTTGTTACCATAGAGAATCACAGGGAAATTGGAAGTACATATCGAAGAGCTTTGTGGAGATTTTACCGTTGACCAACATATTAACACACAGGTCATGTTGCACACTAATTTACCAAGCATATAATGTAAGGGTTATTATTAGGAAATTAATTACTAATCTAATCTATACAGGCTATATTGATACGTTTTAGAAAGCACACCGTAATCATACATTAATCATGTATTACTAATTACTGAAACATTTAAATGCATGTTGTAAACCCACATTGAGGGTCTCACAAAAGACGGAAGTGCCAAGCCATCATTGTACTAATTAGTTTGCAATTATGTTTAATAACTTCTCTGGAAGCCAATCTTCTTACAGCAGTGCGAGTATTTCTGATGCGATATCTGCACAGTCTAGTTCTTAACAAACACAGGAGAAGAGGACTTGTGGGGAAAAGAGAATGGATTACTTGAAGTACAGAATTGGATACATTTAAGGCCAATGAAACATTAAGCATTTGGAAATAATCGGAGATTCTGAAAAAAAAGGTGAACACGTGAGTGGACCTGACTTGAGGTGAGGTTGGGTCAAGGTGATAATGTTCACCTGTCCGGCCTGCAGGTGTGGTTGGGTCAAGGTGATAATGTTCACCTGTCTGGCCTGCAGGTGTGGTTGGGTCAAGGTGATAATGTTCACCTGTCTAGCCTGCAGGTGTGGTTGGGTCAAGGTGATAATGTTCACCTGTCTAGCCTGCAGGTGTGGTTGGGTCAAGGTGATAATGTTCACCTGTCTAGCCTGCAGGTGTGGTTTGGTCAAGGTGATAATGTTCACCTGTCTGGCCTGCAGTTGTTGAACAACTGGGTCAGCTGGTTCTGCCGGCCCCCAAGACGGGCCTGGTCTCCGTGCCGCGCTGAGCTCTGCGCTGCGCGTATTTGTGTCTGTGGTGGAACGGCTGGGTTTGGACCACCGCCCATTCCCTACCCGCTAATAAGAGTAATCAGGGCCCCCATGCCAGGTACCAGCCAGGTGGCAGAGTGGAGACATGGCACCGCCCTCACCGCCCAGACACCTGCCCCCTCCCCCCCTCCCCCTCGTGCTCTGTTTACCCACAACAACCTGGATCAACAAACAAATGTGCGTTCGCACACACTGGAACACATGCGGACGCGTGAACCTGCACACACACGCACACACACGTCGTGAGAGTTAATGAGCGGGAAACATCGTCGATACAGTACAATTGATCACCATTGTCTGACGACAGCGGGGTATCGATTGGGTTGCTGTTCGGTAATGGCTCATTAGACATGCCTTATAGATGCACGGGTAAACAAACACAATCGCACCTAATGGACGCCAACACAAACAAGTAATATTGTTTTAACATCAAAGCGATTGCTGATTTGGTTGATTTCATCTGGAGTGCTCCTTAATGGACACATTCTGCATTAAATTAATTCAAAGTTCTGATGGTGCTACTGGAGCTACTGGAGCTAGCCGAATATTTTTATATTCCCCAACTTCAACGGCTGTATGGAAGTCTTAGCCTGGAGCAGGATTAGGGAAAAAAAAAACACTTGCTTGTTTTTCTATGAAAATAAATGATTGGCAAGACACATCTTGGGAAACAGGAAAAAAAACCTCAGTGGTAGTGTCATGAGTGATAGTAGTAATGCTGATAGTAGTGTTGGCGGTGGTTATAGTAGTGGTAGTGATGGTGTTGGTGCTAGTAGTAATGGATAGTTACTAATAGTAGTACTAATAGTAGTACTAATAGTAGTACTGGTGGTGATATTATTGGTGGCGATATTGGTACTGTTAGTGACAGTAGTGGTAAGGCTGGTGTTCGTGGTGGTGGTGGTGGTGTTTGTAGTGATGGTGGTGGTGGTGTTTGTAGTGATGGTGGTGGTAGTATTGATGGTGGTGGTAGTGTTTGTAGTGATGGTGGTGGTGTTTGTAGTGATGGTGGTGGTAGTATTGATGGTGGTGGTGGTGTTTGTAGTGATGGTGGTGGTGTTTGTAGTGATGGTGGTGGTAGTAGTGATGGTGGTGGTGGTGTTTGTAGTGATGGTGGTGGTAGTAGTGATGATTGTGGTGGTGTTTGTGGTGACTGTAGTGGTAGTATTGATGGTTGTAGTGATGGTAGTAGTGGTGGTAGTAGTAGTAATAGTAGTAGCAGTAGTGGTGCTGGTAGTATTGCTGGTCGTGGTGATGTTAGAGGTGATGGTGGTGGAGGTGATAGTGGTGGTGGACAGACAGACATTGAAAGAGCTGTAATTCCAGGGTCTGAACACTGCTCCCATAGACATCAGGTTGAGGAGATCAGTGATCAGACAGCTTCTTCTTGAGGCACAGTCAAATGAAAACATTACTGCTGTTTTGCAGGCCTACCTGGAGACCCACCCAGCCTCCCAGCCAGCTGTCTGGAGTACCCACAACACCGCCTCCAACAGATCACGCTGTGGTTCTCTCACATTATGGGCAGTGTGCCTGTGTGTGTATATGTGTGTTTGCTGCTTCTCACACAGAAGACATGAAGATGAGGAGGTGGATGGAGGACAGAGGACAGAGGCAGTGTGCCCGGGGCTCGGACGTTGGCTCTGCTCGGCCTGGATCGCCTTGGCACGTTTCGCGTCTCGGCGTGAACACTCCCGAAGCTGTAAATAAAGCTTTGCGTCTTGGACCCGATGTCCTGAACTTTAAACGGCAACAACACGTAAACTCTCTCACACGCGCCTGTATCCTCCGCATCCTACACAGAGGTTAACACGCCGCCACGGCAACCAGTCTCATCGCCAATGCCGTCGATAACCACGCTGAATCTTTGACATTCAGATGTGCGACGTGATTCCGCCCACAAAAGGGTCCTGATGTGAGGCCAGCAAGCTGTCAAACTCCCTCCAATTGCCGCGGGGCCCCGGGGGTCAACCGGTACACTTATGCTGTGTGGTTATCATGGTGCTGGTGAAAGCAGTGGGGTCCAGATGTCAGTCACAGGCCAGGCGAGGAAAAGAGAAAGGCGGAAAGAGAGAGTGAGAAAGAGAGAGAGAGAGTGAGAGGTGAGAGAAAGAGAGAAAAGAAAGGCATCTCCCTCTAGACGTGTCTGAAGAACTGGACAGGGGACGCATTTCCTACAGAAGCGAAAGACCCCTGAGCAGATTGACTGTCCGTCAAAGAGGGAAAGGCAGCCAAGCAAGGAAGGAGTTGTGTACAGAGACAAACAGGATAACAAGCGGGTCCCATTGCAGTAATTACAGTAATATAGAACTCCGATGACAGGCGGTGGATCCATCACTTCGGGCCCAAGGTTGACAGTCCAGAAAACAAGCAACGAGATTCGGGTTTTTCCATCTCACAAAGGTGCTCATTTGTGGAGGTGAAACGGTTACTGCTAAGAAGAGTGGGGGGGGGGATTTCCCACCATCGAGTCTCTTTTTAATTTTCTCTTTTCACTTTCTCTCCCGCTGAGGGACAGGGCATCAGCCTGTTTTTTTTTTTTGGGGGGGGGCGTATGTCTGAGCATCTGAAGGTGGTAATTGAGGTTAACATCTTGGATGATTATAGAACCTCCATCGGGTGAAGGCCTCTCCACCCATTACGGATGGCCCATCCATTCATTCCATTTCCTATGTGACAGCTGCACTGACGTGGCTACACCCCTCGGCATGATCACATATTTGCGTCTTCCTTCACTTAATTGCGTCTTCCTCCATCCAGAATCCCATATCCTGGTTTAGGTTTCTGGAAAACAGAACAACATCGGGGCTCCCAAAGGGGGCGCAGCAGTCCAAGACACCCTTTGTAGTGCCAGTCTGACCACCACAGTCTAGGTTCAATCTTTATCCGGCCCAGTGGGCAATGCCAATTGGCCAGATGTGTTGTGCTGCCAGCCTGCCTGAAAGCTCACTCGGGTCATCAACTGAGTGAGGGTGTCCTGGTGCGCGTCTACCCACGGGATTGGGTAAACGCACCATTGTTTGGTGGGGGGGTCTCCGTGATCTTCAACTCTCCAAAACCAATTGGGAATTGTGGTGAGTCAGGTCGGTAAAAACAATAAGCTAGGGAGCTTAGGGTGTTATAACAAGTCTTCAGCTCTCAGGCTCATCACAATAGTGTTTCACGTGCACGTCTATGTTACTTTGTGTTCAGTGTGCAGACGGCACGTGTCTGGGTAGCTAGGTATTAACTACAGATCTGTTGATGTCCCAGTTCTCATTCTTTGAGAGAAGTTGGAAATGAGAGTTTACTTTCAAACCGTCAGGCAATGGAGCATCGCCCTTGAAGATCCTATTAAATTACTGGTGAAGTTTCTAATTCTTACTTCCTAATCCCAACCTCTTGGGGTTGTCAAATCTAGCTATCCTAAAAAGTGTGCGCTCACTGCTGGGACTGGGCCATCGTCATTTGAATAGAGGGGCATAACTAAACTTTATCACTACTTTTTTATTTGCATTTTTTATCCTAGCATACAAAATGCCCCATGAGTACCATCATAAGTTCATCCATGATTTAAAAAAAACAAACGAATACAACGGCAACAACTCAGCAAGCCAGGTAGATATATGTATAGATATATATAGATGTATAGATATATGTATAGATTTGCCCCCACAGACCTCATCTCACTTAAACACGCAGTACATTACTTTCCCTCGTTTGCACACCGCGAAATAAACAAACAGATGCTATTCTCAACTGCAGAAGCTGTGTTAGCTGGTTAAGATGAGGTACAGAGCAGGTCTAGACCAGGCCTAGGTTCTATTTGCCGATGTTTTCCTCAGGAATCAACTGGCGATAGAATATCCACTGTAGATATGCTAATGCGAAAGAGGTGTGGATCAGAAAGGACGGCTGCAGTCCCGAGGGCAATGATTGTGTTGTAGAAGCAGACACTGTAATCGGGACAGACACACATGCCCATATTCTCCACCGTATAAATCCTGAATACTAATGCCCCACCTCTCCTCTCTCTGTTTTCCCACCACCACCCTTTCCGTCTCACCCTTTTCCCTTTTTCTCCACATTTGTTCCTTTTCTCTCTATTTTCTCTTTCTCTTTTTTTCGTCGTCTGTCTGCAGCTCGCTCTTTCCAGCTTCACACGAACACACGCTTAAACACACAAGCACACACACACACACACACACGTCCTCTCTCGATCAGCAGGAGTCCAAATCAAGCTGATTTTCCTCTTTGATTTCAAGGGAGAGAGCTGCTCAGATTGGATTTCACAAAGTCAGAGAGGAGCGGCCAGTGGGAGACTACAGGAGACGAGGGGATGTTTTGCATATTATAATGTTGAAAAGAGAACGCAGGGGACTGAAAGTAATCTCTCCGGCACACACACACGTGCGTGTGCACAACCCACGCCCAGAATAGACAGCACCGTCTCCTAGTTCACAAAGGTCTAGGGCACATCTTTTTCCCACCAACTCAGAAGTAGATATTTCTTCTTGGTATTAAGCGATATATTTAATAAACGGGGGGGGGGGGGTGTATGTTTTGTTCACATACTCCCTTATTTTGCTTCCAAACACATGAAATATTTTGTGCCAGGTGAAGCTAATGTGACAATGTTCCCTCCTTTTTATTTTTTTCCGCAGTCGCTCAAATTGCGCACACCTGACAGAAACTCCCCGGAGTGCAATCAGGGAGCATGTGTGTGTGAGTGTGTGTGCGTGTGTGTGTGGTGGTTTCTAACAGCGGACTAGTGGCAGCATCCGTGGGGTGTCAGGGTGACCACCACGGAGGCAGCAGGTTGGTTTAAATTGTTTTGCCTGCTGCAGAAAGTTGGCTAATGCGGCGCACCTGCGATCGCGGCAGCATCATTAGCCCCGGCAACGGTCGCCAGGCGACAAAGGTCAAGTTTCCACAGAGACGGGCATGAGCAGAGGGAGAGGAAAAAAAAGAGAGCGAGATAGAAAGAGACTGAGCATTCGTCCTCCCAGTCCCGCTGAGCGTCAATGTGAAACGGATGAGTTGGGTTGGGCGACCTGGGCTGAGAGACGTGCATGATGGGAAAGGACAGGGTAGCGCTTCGCCCTCGCTGGGCCTTTGTCTCACAGGAGCAAGGGATTACTGGCCAAATACACATCCCGATCTCCAGTCCTGCCTAGTAAAAGTTATTTGATCTCACAGCTTTTAGCGTAAGTCAAGTGGGATACAAACAGTTGTATCAGTGAAGTATAAATCAGGGAAAGGTATTCCTTCTGTAAGATCAAGGTAAGGGTTAAGGTCTGAGAAGAGCTTAAGAAAAAGAACTCGAAAGTGGCAGTCAGAGTCCGATAATGTTACTGTATCATTGATGATGACTGACAGCCATCACTGATAGTGACAGTATCCAGAGCGATTGGAACTTGATTCAAACCACGGCTTACCTGGGAGCACACAACCATGTCCTATTTGCCAAAGCCTAAACGCCTTCCGCATACAGTGTGTAGAGATCACATTATTAACACCATGAAGGAGAACCAAGATGGTGGGGAGAGCACCCAAGTCGTGCCTGTCAAATGTCACGTGGAATCAACCAATGGTTTCCTCTGTCTTCGCTGTGTTGTCAGATGGTCATGGATTGTCTCAGTGGACCCTCTGTGTTATGTAGTACCGGGTCAGATGTATTCAAAGATGGGGTGCATCCCGAAGTGGAGTCTATTGTTTGCCGACGCGCAGTACATATAAGAAAGAAAAGTCGATTTGAAACAAAACATTTATTTGTTAATGTATTTTGTTGTGTGTGTTTCTTACAAAATATACACAACAACAGCAGCTGTCATACCAGGCAGTGATGCAGCCTGAGAGAAGGTTCTCAATGGTGCACCTGGAGAAGTTGATGAGGGTTTCTGAAGACATGCAAACCTTCTTGAGTCTCCTCTGGAAGCATAGGTGCTTTTGGGCAGTTTTTACTGCCTCACCGAAGTGGTCGCCTCCAAGCGTTCTTAGGAGGCGTTGAGCTCGTCACGGAGAGGGGGCGGTGGGACGAACATCGCTGCTATTTCTCCCTATGCTGTCACAGTCCACACCACATGCGGGCTGCGGTAGTTAGACTCCAAATTTTCCCTGTGGTCCCTTTTTCCATCTCTGATGGCCTTCCGTAGGTGTTGTCTGGACCTCCTCAAAGCCTCCAGGTCCCCAGAGCAACGGGCAGAGGGCAGAGAGCTTAGCACGGACATTACCACTAACCCTGGGCTTTTGGTTTGGGAAAGTCCTGACGTTGACACTCGGGACGACATCATCGATGCACATGGAGATATATGCTGAGACAGAGTCTGTGCATTCATCAATGGCTCCATCAGCTGCAACACAAACCATCTGCCAGTCTGTGGTCTCGAAGCAGTCCATGGATTCCTCACTGAAAAAAAAACGGTTCTTCCTGTTTTAGTTGTGGTCTATAGACTGGAAGGAGGTGTGATCTGCCCTACCAAATGCTTCGAGACATGTCCCCTTCTGAGATTCAGGGTTTAGATATCAATACGACTGAATGATTAACATTCTGTGGTCCAACGTTGGCCATAATCTGGCCCAAGCCTGACCTCCTCCATCTGGTTTGGGCCAGCATCGGTCTGTTACAGAGGCCCAGTAAACAGCAACACGTTGTACACACCTCAGGAAGGGCCATAGGCTGCCACCTGCCCTCCACTGAGGTCCTACAAACTTCAGGTACAGATCCAGTACAGGTGAACCATTTATCAAAGTTCCCACCGCCGTACATGCCTCTACACACCCCTACATTTCATTGCCCACAACAACTGACCTTCTGTCCTACAGAGACCACGCTGATGTCGGCCCTACAGAGACCACGCTGATGTCTGTCCTACAGAGACCACGCTGATGTCTGTCCTACAGAGACAACGCTGATGTCTGTCCTACAGAGACCACGCTGATGTCTGTCCTACAGAGACCACGCTGATGTCGGTCCTACAGAGACCACGCTGATGTCTGTCCTACAGAGACCACGCTGATGTCTGTCCTACAGAGACCACGCTGATGTCTGTCCTACAGAGACCACGCTGATGTCGGTCCTACAGAGACCACGCTGATGTCGGCCCTACAGAGACCACGCTGATGTCTGTCCTACAGAGACCACGCTGATGTCGGCCCTACAGAGACCACGCTGATGTCTGTCCTACAGAGACCACGCTGATGTCTGTCCTACAGAGACCACGCTGATGTCTGTCCTACAGAGACCACGCTGATGTCGGTCCTACAGAGATCACGCTCAGTCCATCAAGACACCTCCAAACTCTTAACTAAAAAACTGCACAGTCCTGCACTCAAACGTGCTCATCTCCCTGCATCCAGATAAACTGGAAATGCTAATCCGTGAATAGGTTTATCAAAGGTAAATTACCGTAGATAATACAGCCACTGCTCATATTACTGCATGTGCTCACCTCAATTGTCCATATGTATTTTTTGTACCTATATCTATAACACATATGATTTTCTTACATTAGCTGAACCATGTATTTCTCTGAATGTACCTAATCAGTTTTTATCTTTAATTCAGAACTCTGAATATTAGGGTTTGCTAGGAAAGGTAGATAAGCCATTTCTACACAAATGTCTGTGTTGGAATTTAGCAAGTAAAAATTACATTTCGAAGACATATTAAATATATGTATATATACATAATAAATATTTTTACAGACATTTACAGAAAAGTGCATGTAAACATTGGCTTAGGCCCAAAACACTAATAGACATGATCTATGGCAAGAGCTGCAAACACAGACTTCTCCTTCCTACCAGGTCAGCCATTGATGTTTATGATTTAGTACACAGCTCCACCAGGACTTTGATGTATCCGTATCTGGATTGGGGCTCGTCATTTCATTGACAAATGACTTATGACTACCATTGACAAAGCTTTGAAAACTTTGGATATATATACAATCAACATTCCAGTTTGGCCACGCCCCATAAATGTGAAACTGATGAAAAGTCGCCAAACATTCTTTTTCCCGGATCATCAAGTTGAAGTATTAACAAGGCCTGGAAAATGTTAATTTGTCAAATGTAGGCTAATGGAACTTGTATACATTGCTTTATCTGTGACAAAACCGGTCAGTGTGTTTATTACTTAAATATATACAATACTATTTGACTCCTCATGGATTAGCGCTCTCAACATTTGTGCTACATGTTTGTGGCTTACCCACCCATCTACCATCTCCATGTGTCAGATTGTACCTGTTTAAATGTAGTAGTTCTGACCATGATCCCTAGTAGCCAGTTTCACAATAATATATAGACATTTCCCCCAGATGGAAAGACGTCTAAAATACACACATGCACATTTCACATGCCGAATCTACACAATCTACACACTGATGCATTATTTTCATTTGAATGTGTTTTCATTTTTGAAATACGGGGCTCTGCTGTAAAAGAGACCTTGTTTTCAGTTAATTTCTCGGTATGAATAAAGGTAAATAAAAAATACACTGAGGAGGAGTAATGTCTTTGTCACAATCCTGGGTACAGGCTAATGGGTTCAGATATCACTACACTTTGGGATGACTCTCCTAAAATATGACAATTATTTGTACGTTTCACCTAAATAATTGTATATTGGATTGTATTTGTATATTGTATCCTTGTACAGTACTGTGAAAAATGCAAACATCAGCATAACCAAAAGCATGTCAAGGTCAGCCGTGACCTCTAAATGTACAGTTTAGTTACATCAGAGTGTGTGTATCTCGTTATTGAAGACTGGCAGTCAGATTTCCTGGAGTTCCCCTCAGGGCTACGTATTTAAAGAAACCCCCACATGAAAAACGGCAGAGCTTCTCATCTCAGGTGTACAGCAGCAATAAAACAAGTTATCACATTAATGAATACAAAGAGGAAAGAATAACAGTTCATTGTCTCTCTCCTCTGCAGTCCACTTCACCCCGTAAGGACGGACACACACACACACACACACAAGCACACAAAGCTACAGATAGTGTCTTCCCATTCGTACCTGCTCAGAGGTAATTAATGTGTGTGGTATTTAGGGGCATTCAAGTAGACAAATATGACAGAGACAGGGACAATTAGGCCTGTTCAAGCTACATTAACTTCCCCCAGCTATTACAGCGTGCAACGCTTCCACGTTGGCTTGTAAACGCAGCTCTGGGATTGTTCCTCATGGGCCATAGAGATATTAATGGAAGGAAAAGGGGACATGGTGTTTATTGTACTTCCATAATTGCAAATACATTTAAATTATCTGCTGTGTCACTTCTTTAAGAATGAATTTCTCTCAGCGTGTCTGTGTGTGTCTGTGTGTGAGTTATTAAGACGTTATAATGTGTGTGTCCAGTAACTCCAGAGCTTAGTCTAAGGGTAGAGAGAAGTAGGGAGAGTTATAAAGAGACAAAGACAGAGAAAGAAAGAGATCAGTAGCAAAGAGAATGTTTAGAACTCCAATCGCATCATCAAGTGGGAGGAGCCTCTCTTTCACCCTGTTCCCGTCTCCAGCTGGAGGGAGGGAAAAGGGGGAATATTAACCTGTCATCTGCCAGGTCACCCAGAAACACTAGATGGGAACACACACTTGACCTCCTGGAGGGAGAACTAACACTCACACCTCCGCACACCCAGACACAGGTCTTTACGCCCGTACCCAATTCACACACTCCACCAGAACAACAGCAGGATGTTGCAAAGCCAGAAACAAACTGGCCATATGGCATTTTGGTACTGGTCAATTATTTCTCCCCCTGGGCCTTGAAGATCATTTCTGGTCGCACTCCATCCCATGTCTGAAACGCAGTGTACCTCAGGACCTATGTGCTGTACATCAGTTGAAAGACACTATGGCTTTAATGCAGGACATTGTTTTTTGTTGGGGTCATTTATGTCCACCTATTAATGTGAAAATTCAATAATGGTGTAAATGTGCGCATAATCCTCAGTCCTTTTTAGCATCCCCATGTGAGATGGAAATGGTTGAGTCCATTTGCCCCCTGTGACCTCCAGTGGAGCAGGTAGCGGGCCACTTAAAAAACAATGATAGGGAGGAACCCTTGGAAGTCCTCAAAAAGTGAGTAACACGTAATGCACTCCAAAAAACGGCACGACGACCGCTTGCTACTCATGTCCGTGTTAATGCCGCCGCCGCCGGTCGCTTTGGCGCTAAGAGTCTCGTGGACGTTTCAAAACAAGTGGGTGTTTGACAAGTAGACATGGAAGCATTAACGCCAAGGTGGGAGAGAAGCCGCCCCGCAAAGAGTCTGTGTCGGTCCTGCGCGGATTCGTCAACAGCGTTAGCTGTGAATTTGTCACATGCAGACGGATCTCAAGTAGTGTCGTTCTGAGCGGTGCTACATTATTTTTTTCTGGTTGTAAGCGTACACAAACAGGGTCGGATTGCTACAGGGTCAATACGTGTAGACCTTAAAGACATTTGTTTGGCTACCACTGCTTTTCTCTTTTCCTGTCCTCCATCTGTGCGATCGCTCTTTTATCACACAAGCAGCCATTGAGCCGACTTTGTATGAGAACAACACCCACGAGTACTACACTAGTGCTCAGGTTCAAAACGTTTCAAGTAACCAAACACCATTTTCATAATAAAGGTTCTTATTCACTTGCTATATTAAAAGATTTTTGAAGATTTGCACCAACCACTAACAATCAGGCCCTGCAGACTGACCAATCCAGTTGCAGAGGCTGTTAGACACAGAGACCTACAGCTCAAACAACTTGGGTTAATTAAGCTAATAATGGCTAGACCTCATGGAAATCTGTAATACTGTCAGGAAAGGAATAGTCGCTGCCCACCAAACTTGTTGCTGTAAAATGTTTAGCTCTCTACAAATATAATCCAATTTCAATTTCGAGATACCGAGCAGTGACTCTTCGCTAACAGTTCTATATTTGACCACAGAATTTAAATAAATATCCCAAACCTAGGTGTTTGTCACGTCACCGCCTAGTGGAGGCCACTCCCCTGTGCGCGTGGCACCCCGGCGTTCGACGTCGCCGGCCTTCTAGGCACCACCGTCCGTGTTTGTCTTGTTACCCATGTCCTGTGAACGCATCCCTCCCTGATTCCAAACAGCTGTGGCTCATTGCCTGCTTATTTAATCCCTCATGTGTCTTGTCTCTACGTTCGTTATTGTCTTCCTGTTTACGTGTGTAGGGCACAGAGGTGCTCTGTGGCAGAGTTTATCTATAACGCCACTTATTTGTACATTGAACTACCGGTAGTGTTATATCCTACCGCGTATCATAGGTAATAAAACCTATTTGAGTTATTCGCCTACCTGCAGTTTGGTCTCCTTCAATCCACGTTACAGTGTTGTAAATAGACAGTCCATATTAAACAGCAGAGGCAGAATACATTTTATTGATGAGTTTGTTCCTGTTTAACTATCATAGTAAAAGTAGGAAAATCATGCAAAATATGAGCATGTAGCCATATGGTCATCATTTCAATAAGAAACTGTGTCTTACTTGGGGTTAAGGTTTGAACTGGAATTAGGTTTAAGTAAAATAATTAACTGTTTAGGAGTTAGGCTTTGATTAAGGTTAGGCCTAAAGGTGAAGTTTTGAGTTTACGGTTACTGATAGTTTAAGATTAGGGCTTCGTAAAAGAGTAACTTTTAATGGTATTACAGTCCTAACGTACTAAAGCATACTATCAAGGGTGTGTGCATGTGTGTGTGCAATAGTATGTGTGTGTCTGTGTGGTTGTGTGTACACAAAGGACATTCACAAAAGCCACCTACTCTCAACCAAATGTACCCAGCAGCTTTTCAGGCAGCTTTGTGTTGGTATGTATCACATTCTTTGGTATTTCTGGTAAAGATGTCATGGAGAAACTCTGTCAAGATGGTCATGTTACACAAGTGGCGTTATTGTTTTTCCGCTGATTGTTATTTTAGGGATTGTTTTTGTTGCTGCTGGTGAAGTGGGGAAGCTAAGTCTGCTTGCTGAGTTCAAACGATCATATTTGATGTTGTGGATGGTGAGTCAACAAAACAGGTATTAATTTATTATTGAGGAGGGAGGAATGGAGGTAGAGAAGGAAGCAGGGAGAGACAGAGGAAGAGAGGAAAGTAGGGAGAGATGGAAGAGAAGAGGGAGGGAGAGGTGAAGGAGGAAGGAAGGGAGAGATGAAGGAAGGGAGACAGGAAGGAGGAAGGAAGGGAGAGATGGAGGGAGGAAGGGAGGGAAGCAGGGAGAGATGGAAGGAGAGAGAGGGAGAGATGGAGAGAGGGTGGGTATTATGGAGGGAGGGAAGTAGTGAAAGATGGAGGGAGGGAGAGATGCAGGGAGAGATGGAGGGAGGGCTGTGTGTTTGTCCAATGCTGCTGATTACAATCAGCTAATATGGCTGGATCAGAGGCGGGGCAGGGAGGATGGAGGGAGATGCCAGGGGCCACGGCATTACCCTCGCCCGTCACCCACAGAGCAGGGCAACCGGCATAAAAAGAAAATCCAAGAAAGAAAGAAAATAAACGCCAGTGAGCATTAGTGAATGAAATAACAAGGTACAGAAAGAAAGAGATGCTCAGCGAGAAAGAAAAAAAAAAAGATGAGGGGAGAAAAAAGAAGAAAAAAACGATCAGAGTGAGGGCTTTTAAGCGGGCTTTAAGATATGAGATAAGGGCCAGCAGAGAGAGGCTGATCCTATTGGAGGGAGTGTAGGATCCAGTGTGGCAGTATGATAAGAGTACTAAGCTCAGGGCCCTGCCTGCCTGCTTCTCCTCTCCTCCAGCTCCTCCTGCGCTCCTCCTCAGCTGGAGGGGGCAGGTGTTTGCTGTGGTGAGCGTTGGCAGCTCCTGCCTGGGGTGATAAGCCAGTGGGGGCCTGACAAGCCAGGGCGTCAGCCTCAGAGCCTGCTGTAGCTCCTCACAATGGAAGAGGGGAAGCCGGGTGTTGCAGCAGGGGCAAGGGGAGGGGGGTGAGGAGGGGATGAGGTGGGGGGGGGGGTAGCTGGGGGATGGAAAAAGGAGAAAAGGGACGGTTGACTGAATAGGCGGGCATTGTAAATCCTCACCGTGGCAACCTGCAGCTGTGGAGACAGGGGTGACGAGCAGGTGACGGAGACTCTGGAGGAGGAGGGAGAGGAAGAGAAAAAGCGACAGAAAAAGATGGAAAATAAAAAGAGTGATGAGGGAGAGAGGAAGA
>JACXGK010001892.1:0-23747 GCA_016801125.1 Novumbra hubbsi
GTTGGATGTGTGTGCAGACCCGTGTTGGATGTGTGTGCAGACCCGTGTTGGACGTGTGTACAGACACCCGCGTTGGATGTGTGTGCAGACCCGTGTTGGATGTGTGTGCAGACCCGTGTTGGACGTGTGTACAGACACCCGTGTTGGATGTGTGTGCAGACCCGTGTTGGACGTGTGTACAGACACCCGTGTTGGATGTTTGTGCAGACCCGTGTTAGATGTATGTGCAGACCCGTGTTGGATGTGTGTGCAGACTCATGTTGGATGTGTGTGCAGACCCGCGTTGGATGCCTGCTCTCCAGATGTCCCTCTCCCGTCACTCTCTCTACTACACGCTCCCTGGAGGGGGGGTTGTCCTAGCGCGCAGACAATGAGTTGCGAGTGTTGGTTGTAAGCATGGAGTAGGGACAACAGTGAGCTTAGTGGGTTAGACGTGAGCGGAAAAGTGCCGAGTTGTGAGGCCGTTTGAAGTGAGCGTTGGGGCGCAGCAGCACAGCCGTAGTCGGAATGCTAATGTTGCGGCAGGCGGGGAGCGCCAAGCTAGCTGCTCGAACGTGGGAGGGGAGGGGGGAAAGGCCAGAGCCTGCCCACGCTAGACCTCGTACCCCAGAGATGCCGCTCAGCCAATCACAGGCCGGCATGGCTCACGCGCTCCTCTCAGAGAACACATTAGTTTATATGGTGCGAGAAACAATATTCACATAGAGAGCTGATGTTAATGATGCAAGGCTGAGTGAGTTGTGGTGTTTGGCTGGAGATGATGACTGGATGAAATGCCCTGGGATGTGGGGTGGTTTAGCCAATTAAAACTCAACTCCATTAGGGCTCTTAGTTGGTAATGGGGCCATCTCTGCTCTGGTTGTTAACTGGCGTTATTTAGCCGGTATGCTTGGTATTTCTTGGGAAACTGAGCCGAGGTTATGTATGGTACTTCTCTCCAGCAACTTCAGGGCAGAACAAGGCACCAGGGAGCGGCTCTGTCTGGGGTGTCCCACGCAAATAAACATCATCACCCCATGGAACACTAAGACACACACAGTGCTGAGTCACTGTCCTCTACAACAAAGAAATAGCCAATCAACACATACACACACACACACTGTTTACTGAAGCAAACAACCACATCAACACATAGACATACATACACATGTAAACAATTTGTGAAAATTCAGTCTTAACAATACAAACACACAGACACACAAACTTTAAACGTATCCCAGGTGCACACAGAAAGCCTGTGTGTGTTTAGTGAAGCTTAGTGTGTTCTTGACAACGTGTAGTGTAGTGTAGTTTGTGTGACAAAGAACGCGTGTAAATATCCGTTATCTAATAACATGTTGATACACACGTGAAGAACAAAATAACCTTTGGATGCATTTCCTCCATTTTATCTCCTTTAAAAGCTGAGCCTCAACTGTGTCCTTCCGTTTTTTGTGATCTGCTCAAAATGTCTACCTACCTGCATGCCTGATCTGTTTCATAACATATTCATTACAACATGCATTATGTACATGTTATGTAAGGTGCCTCCTTTATTTATAAACATATGGTGGAGACTTGAACCAGCCGCAAGGGTGAAGGAAGACATGAAGCCCCGATTGCACGATAGATTCATTTATGCATGGAAAAGTTCTCAGAGTTCTACATGGGGCAGTATTTTCTTTCATTCTGCACTGGTAGTTGATTCCCCAAACAGTTGTTTATCTTTTGTTTTGTCACAAAGAATCCATCCAATTCAACTAATGATGTCTGATATAGAGTTGTTTTCAGCAGTTACAAAATGCAGATCCATTCAAAAAAGGATTGGCTTGACATTTTGCGATGGAGCGTCCTATAACGTGAAGACACGTTGTTGTAACACAAAGAATGCTAATAATGGCTCAAGCAAAACGGAACAACCAACTGTTTAGGGGATCAATTAGAAAGTGAAAGTGATAGAAAGTGAAACGAAGGCCACATAAAAACAGGGGAAATGTCCCTTTAAGCCAGTCTTCCAGAAGACATCAGAGCAGGCAGAGAACACCCACCACTTACAGAGAAATAGAACGGTCTCCAGCCCAAGGGGTGGTGCACAACCCTACCCCCACCCACCCCACCTCCATTCCCCTTAAACATTTCCCAGGGGTAATACTTACCATAAACAACATGTTAGCAGAAGCACAAATCACTGGCATTTCCAAAATAGCCACAATAAACACAAACAGAAGAGAAACAAACAGCTGCAAAGCATGCAGAAATGAAACTCACAGCAGAACAAGGCAGGAAACCCCTGTCGCTTCCACAGTTCCCCCGACTGGGGGGATCAGCAGCCATTGGCAACGGCAGTGTCAGTCTGTCATGGGCGGTCTCTAAGTACTGTAGAGGGGAACCTGGGGGAGAGTCCTCAGGCTACATGGGTGAGACGGGATAACACTTCCTCCGTGTCAGTCCTCATTGACGAAGACTTGTGAGGGTCTGGTTTGTTGAGCCAAAGAGCTTCTCAGTGAGTCTCCTTCTCTCTTCCCTCCTTTTCACCTTTCATTCCCTCTTCTGGTGAGTCATGGTGGTCTCACTTCCTCTGTCAAGCCCTCTCTTCCTCTCTCATCCTCTCATTGCCTTGCTTTTTCTCTTATTCCCACTCTTCCCCAGAGAAATGAAGAATCCATCTTCCTTTGTCATACTCTCGCATTCCCGCTTTCTTCCTCTCTGTTCCACCGGCTGACCTCCCCTTAAGGATTCCACTCTCATCCTCTCCCATCCTCTCTCATACCTTCTCATCCTCTCACATTTCCTCCTTCTTCCTCTCTGTTCCACCGGCTGACCTCCCCTTCAGGATACCCCTCTCATCCTCTCCCATCCTCTCTCATCCCCTCTCATCCCCCCTCATCCTCTCTTTCCCAGCGGCTGACCTCCCTTTAAGGATTGGCCTCTCATCCTCTCTCATCCCCACTCATCCTCTTTCATTCCCTCTTTCTTCCACTCTGTTCCACTGGCTTCCACTTCTCTTAAGGAGTCCCCTCTCATCCTCTCTCATCCCCTCTCATCCTCTGTCTCAGTGGCTGACCTCCCCTTAAGCATTCCCCTCGATCTTCCCTCCCCTTCCTTCATCTTCCTTTGTCATTACTGTTACAACCATCCATTCTATCCTTCAATATCATTCTGTTCTACATTGCTTACCCAAAAACCTCTCCATCCTCTCCCTTTACCCATACATGGAGAGGGAGAGAGAAGGAGTAACAGAGGGGAGGGGCTAGTGTCAGACAGGCATCACATTATGTAAACCAGACAGTCCAGGGCACCTCAGAGAAATGGCTGAAAGATTTACAAATGGTTTGCTGGCTCCAGCCTGATCCCTGACACTCACACACACACACACAGGTGGAAAGCAAACACACAAGCAGACCAACACACACACACAGGTGGAAAGCAAACACACAAAACAGACCAACACACACACTCACAGGTGGAAAGCAAGCACACAAACAGGCCAACTCACAGAGATGCTCATGCAGACGACCTAAGGAGAAATCTCACCTGTCAAGCCTGACAGCTTCAGCTTCCGCAAACACATAACACAAGCACTTTTGCTCACTCTCTGCCACACACACTCTCTCCCCTCTCTCTCTGTCTCACACACATATATAGTCATGAGGGACCGGTGCCGGAGTTGTGATTGGCAAAGCATTGGGGTTTATCCGAAAGATTGTGTTTAGAAAGACGAGTTCTGTGGTATTGAACTTGGCTGGCCTGTGTCCACTGCAGCTACAGTTGCTATAGTAACAGTGTACTGGGTTGGGATGTTGTTTCGACGTGTTACTGTTGACCTCTTACTGTGTACTTTTCAGTTTTTTTCCTGGAAGTCACTAAAACCATCTGGGTGACTAAGGCTTGGACCCATTTAAACCTGCCTTAGTAGTGTTTTTACAGTGGCTTTATTTACAGTATTCAGCCGTGCCTACATTGTTGTGATCATGACAAAGTATACGAGTTAGACAGTTCACTGGAAGGTTCTTAAAAGTGACCAATAACACTTGACTTGAGCACTGTAAAAAGTGCTAATGTCTAAATACTGCCGTGCATGTTTGGTTAGATAAAGCCCTGAGGAGTAAGCAACAGGCTGAAGTTTGTCTTTTCAGTGGTACAGTTGGTTTCCTACCAGCTAAGGCATTACATGGTCAAGCTAGAAAGGATATACCGTGCTCCGGAGATGCCATTTTAATTCGTTATTGAAGATACAAGAGTTTTTAGCCCCTATAATCAGTGATCAGGGAATAATCAGAACTGTTTGGGTATCCCACATAATCTTTACTGCGCATTGTGTCATTCGTTGAGAACAAAATGACGTAACAACAGACAATGGAAACCAAAGTCACCAACCAATTGAGGGCTGGATTCAAACTCCCACCGAGAATCAAAGTAAACCATTAAACTCCAACTTGCGTGACTCAGTAGTGTTTATGGTCCCCTATGTGCCTGTATGCACTCCTAACTATGCCTGGACATGCTCCTGGTGAGACGGAGGCTGGTGTCTCGGGGGATCTCCTACCAGACCTGGATCAGGGCATCAGTGAGCTCCTGGACAGTCTGATTTGGCAGAGTTGGATGCCCCGATACATAACAACCCAGTGGTTCTCAATTGGATTCAGGTCTGGGGAATGTGAGGGCCAAGGAATGACATGCCTTCGTCATCCAAGAACTGCCTGCACACTCTGACCACATGAGGTCGGACATTGCCCTGCACCAGGAGGAACCCAGGGCCCACCACAACAACGTAAGGTCTGACGATGGGTCAGAGGATTTCATCTCAGTACCTAGCAGACATCAGGCCCTCATGCCACCTCATGGAGTAGGTTTCTAACAGTTTGCTCAGAAACATGCATACCAGTAGCCCGCTGGAGGTCATTTTGTAGAGCTCTGGCAGTGCTTCTCCTGTTCCTCGCACAAAGGAGCAGACAACGTTCCTGCTGCTGGGTTGATGCCCTTCTACGGTCCTGTAAAGCTTTCCTCGTGTGACAGCCCGTCTCCTGGTATCTCCACCAAGCTCTTGAGATTGCATTGGAAGACACAGCGAACTTTCTTGCAATGGCATGAATGGATGTGTCTTCCTGTTGGAGCTCGAATACCTGTGCAACCCGAATGGGTAGTGATAACGGACACTAGCAAAACACAGACCTAGTGAAGAATCAGTCAGGAAGGATAAGGAGAGAGCAATTGTCTGTGGCCACTGCCTGCAAAACCATTCCATTTTGGGGGTTGTCTTGCTCTTGTTTCTTCAGTGTACCTGTCACTTTCATTTGCAAAAAAACAGGTGATATTTTATTCACAATTGCTTATGCTTCCTAACTGGACAGATTGATATCTCTGATGTTCAATTGATTTGGTGTTACAATATGATGATTTCATGTTTTCTTATTTTTTGGGGGCGCAAATGCACACAAAGTCACAGATGCCTCAACTATAGTGTTGTGAATTCCTCCGTTTTCCTTCCCAACTGATGTTATGTTCTAAAAACGATAGAGTGTTGTGAATGCTTGTGTTTATCACTGACACAGTTTATAGCCAAACCTGCTTGACGTCCTCAAATATAGAATATTGTGAATGTTTGTGTTTTTCTCTGACACTGTATGATGTCACAAATACTTGACCACCTCAACTATAGACTAATTCCATGAAGAGCTGTCTACTGGGATTGGTCACACCCATCTGCAATTGCCATGTGTTGGACATACAGCTAAGGGATGGAGGATGATATAATTGTATTACCCAGAGCAAAAGATTGCAGCATCAATATAGCTTTGTTGTTCGCTTCACTGTGGGGACAATCCGTCCTTGAGATTGTCCCACTGAGCAGGATAGTGGTGTGTGTGTGTATCCACCCTGGCCTTTGGCTGACATTAAAGGGGAATATGCCTGAAAAGAGGATGACACTTTCTCCCTGACTGGAACATTGATCTACTGAAGGAACCCCCATGGAAGTTGACAGACTTTTATTCCAACTGTCTCTCGGTTACATTCTCTCACTCGCTCTAACTTTCTCTCTCGGTTACATTCTCTCACTCTCTTTACTCTCTCTCTCTCTCTCTGTTACACTCCAACTCTCTAACCCTTTTTCTCTCCCTGTTACACTCTCTAACCCTATATCTCCATTACGCTCTCTCTGTCTGATCGTTAATTATTCCTTGTTCTCCAATTACTCTTTGGGCAGATTTAGCAAAAACTGATTTGCCCCTAGACCTGTAGAAATAAATCTAGCCATTAGATTGATTTTTAAATCCAAGACTAAGCCTGATCTGTGTCCACAAAACCAGCACTATATGCCACTTTAAATAATTCTATTAGCAGATAAAATGCTTTGCAATTATTTTTAGTGAGTAAACCAGCACCAGTTAAGATTTCTTGTAATGTTAAAGCTACAAAAATAGACATTATGTGCAAGGGTAGCCATGGATACAAACGGTCATAGTTATCTGTGCATATAGAGAGAGAGATGTACATGAATGTCAGTACAAGTGCTTGTTTTAATGCATCCTGTGGTGAACATGCAAGGGTGTGGGTGTGTTACGCCCTCCAGGCCAGTGTATTATATTCATTTGCACAGTGACAGTTTTCATCAGTATTTTGAATCTAAGATCAAACCATTAAAAGACACCTGTGTTGATTATTGAATATAATGTGTGACAGCCCAAAGCCAATTTTACTAAACTGTCCATGTGTTGTATTATTAGTTATTAACACTGAACTTCAAAAGGGATTTGGAAAGGTTTAAAACCAAGATGGCCCTTTTGCAGTTAGTGAGATTGGGTTCTAATTTGTTTGTAGAGGAACAGCTAGGAACAGAAGTGTGATATACAATTGGGGGGGAAAGGATGAGAATGCTCTCTAAAACATAGCAGATCTGTTTTAAATGTAAATGTGTTTTCCCACACATATGTTCCCCTTTGCTTCTATTCACTTATAATTGATAACGTTTTATTATAGTAGCCAAAACAGGATGTTGAAAACAGACCATGAGATATAAAACCATTAGTGCTTGACATTAGTTAATTATTGTATTACTGTTCGTAACTCCATGGGCCATATACAGTGGGGCAAAAAAGTATTTAGTCAGCCACCAATTGGGCAAGTTCTCCCACTGAAAAAGATGAGAGAGGCTTGGAATTTCCATCATATGTACACTTCAACTATGACAGACAAAATGAGAAAGAAAAATCAAGAAAATCACATTGTAGGATTTTTAATGAATTTAATTGCAAATGATGGTGGAAAATAAGTATTTGGTCAATAACAAAAGTTTATCTCAATACTTTGTTGTATACCCTTTGTTGACAATGACAGAGGTCAAACGTTTTCTGTAAGTCTTCACAAGGTTGTTGCTGGTATTTTGGCCCATTCCTCCATGCAGATCTGCCCTAGAGCAGGGATGTTTTTTGTTGTTTGTTTGTTGCTGGGCAACAAAGACTTTCAACTCCCTACAAAGATTTTCTATGGGGTTGAGATCTGGAGACTGGTTAGGCCACTCCAGGACCCTGAAATGCTTCTTACAAAGCCACTCCTTTGTTGCCCGGGCGGTGTGTTTGGGATCATTGTCATGCTGAAAGACCCAGCCACATTTCATCTTCAATGCCCTAGCTGATGGAAGGAGGTTATCACTCAAAATCTTATGATACATGGCCCCATTCATTCTGTCCTTTACACGGCTCAGTCGTCCTGGTCCCTTTGCAGAAAAACAGCCCCAAAGCATGATGTTTCCACCCCCATGCTTCACAGTAGGTATGGTGTTCTGTGGATGCAACTCAGCATTCTTGGTCATCCAAAAACGACGAGTTGAGTTTTTACCAAAAAGTTATATTTTGGTTCATCTGACCATATGACATTCTCCCAATCTTCTTCTGGATCATCCAAATGCTCTATAGCGAACTTCAGACGGGCCTGGACATGTACTGGCTTCCGCATAGGGACACGTCTGGCACTGCAGGATTTGAGGCCCTGGCGGCGTAGTGTGTTACTGATGGTAGGCTTTGTTACTTTGGATCATTTTGACCCCACGGGGTGAGATCTTGCGTGGAGCCCCAGATCGAGGGAGATTATCAGTGGTCTTGTATGTCTTCCATTTCCTAATAATTGCTCCCACAGTTGATTTCTTCACACCAAGCTGCTTACCTATTGCAGATTCAGTCTTCCCAGCCTGGTGCAGGTCTACAATTTGTTTTCTGGTGTCCTTTGACAGCTCTTTGGTCTTGGCCATAGTGGAGTTTGGAGTGTGACTGTTTGAGGTTGTGGACAGGTGTCTTTTATACTGATAACAAGTTCAAACAGGTGCCAATAATACAGGTAACGAGTGGAGGACAGAGGAGCCTCTTAAAGGAGAAGTTACAGGTCTGTGAGAGCCAGAAATCTTGCTTGTTTGTAGGTGACCAAATTCTTATTTTCCACCATAATTTGCAAATAAATTCA
The DNA here is from genome assembly GCA_016801125.1 of Novumbra hubbsi. Classification (NCBI taxonomy): domain Eukaryota; kingdom Metazoa; phylum Chordata; class Actinopteri; order Esociformes; family Umbridae; genus Novumbra; species Novumbra hubbsi. Next base: position 8,434 of record JACXGK010001892.1, read on the forward strand.
TAACAAATACTACAATGTGATTTTCTGGATTTTTTTTCCTCATTTTGTCTGTCATAGTTGAAGTGTACCTGTGATGAAAATTACAGGCCTCTCTCATCTTTTTCAGTGGGAGAATTTGCACAATTGGTGGCTGACTAAATACTTTTTTGCCCCACTGTATGTGTGTGTACATGTTACCGTATTGTGTTGTATGATGTAATAAAGCCAAAATGTACAATGCTTAATTAATACCATGGGTTAATCGGGACATTTGAATTAAAATAACATTCATGTAATATGTATAAACACATTCCTATGCGCATTTGCATCAAGAACGTGTTGTGCTGACCAAGCTTGGTGATATAGTGCTCTGAGCCTTGACCTTTGTTGAGGAATAAGTTGGCTGTTCTGGCACTACTATGTCATGTTGCGTACCTCCTCCCCTGTAGGCTGACCAGGCTATTGGTTATCAGGTCTATAACTAAAGTGTTGTCCGCACACCGCCATGAGGGAACAGAGAATACAGCTTCCCAGTATTAAGAGTAAGTGAGGAAGAGGTGTAACTAGTATTACATCACGAGGATGTCCAGTATCCAGTGCTCAAAGGGTTGTGGCGGGTGACGGCAGCGTTAAACTCTCTCAAGTGGAACCACAGCTGTATGGACAACAAGGGAATCTGGGCTGGGATCCATTCCTGCTTTTTATCATGACACAGAGGGAAAAAACACAAATCAATTTCATCATCACTTATGGCGCCTTGGAAGAGTATTCAAACCCCCTGATCAAAATCTCTCATGTTACTGAATAACAAACTTGAAAAGTAATCCTTTTCTTATATATTGAACACAATTATCATAAGGGGACATTGTTCCCAAAGTTTGTTCAAGATGGTTGGACATCGCTAATAGGTAGGATAGGAAGCATCCCCACAGCATGATGCTTCACATTTCACTGTGGGCATTCATATTCTTTCTTATTTTTCAATAAATGTTTCTGTTCATTCTCCTTCATATTCAAAAGCTGACCCATTATCCTTACCAGTGGATTTTCTTTACTGAAAATGTGTCAGCAACTTTACTTGTTTACAGGTGGAGGCCTAATGTAATTTTGTCCTTATTAAAGCAATAACTTTCGTCTGTGTCTACTTGGAGCTTGCACAGCACAGCGGTAATACAACTTACTTAAGTGTTCCCAACATTTCCCAACATAAAACCACTGCCGCCATAAAAAATTTATTGTGTTTAAATGTAAAATATTTCAGACAGAAAGATATACCAATACAAAATTTGTCATTCAGAAATATGAGAGAAATTATCCAGGGTTTTAATAATTTTGCAAGGTATAATATATATTGCTCTGAGCTTAAGCTGGATTGCTATAATCTGATCATTTCAATAAAGTTTATTCAGTGAATCACCTTTACTACATCTACATATTAGACACATATAAGCAGAAACATGGATGGATGCATTGTCTGCCCACGTTCTATTCGAGACGCCTACATGTGAAGACACCTGATATTCATGACCAACTGTTCTAGGTGGTATAGGATGAGAGGTGCCAGTCAACATCTTTCGCTCAGCTGTTACTGATAGCCCCCGCAAAGGGATAGCAAAGACGCTCTAACATGAAGATATGCAAAAAACTGGAAACAGGGATCCAAAGGGATAGTTAAACACAGTCTTAAATGGATAGTAAAACACAGAGTTTGAAAGGGATGGTTAAACACAGAGTCTTAAAGGGATAGAAAACAGTCTTAAAAGTATAGTTAAACACAGATTATTAAAGGGATTGTTTAATTCAGATTCTTAAAGTGAAGGTTAAACACAGAGTCTTAAAGGGATATCCAAAGCCAAACGCAGGGTCCTCTGGTCTAAGGGGGGTGTGGCGAGCAGGAGAGGATTCTGGTCAGCTCTTTGCCTTTGCCAAACAATATGCCCATTATGATGTGAGTAGACAGTGCCACTAAGTCAATCTCCACATCAACAAAGTAACATGCCATCTACATTTGATGTTTGACAATGCTGATTGACCACCATCCACAGTGTTGGAGCCATGAACAAATTCTGATGTCATTCAAAAAATGTGAACACTAGATGCTGGTAAAATAATTACAATTATTAACCAACAAGGCAAAACAACAAGACAATGCTTTCATAAATGCAACCCTTGACCCAAAGGAATTCCGGCCTAGTTGATTTTATTAAAACCAATGTCAAACTTTGTTTCGGCAGATAGAGACCTCTAATTGACACACATCTAAGGGAAATGTCAGAGAGGAAATCAAGGACACAAGCTGGAGGCGAGAATACCAGCGGTTCCTGTAATTCCTGAATCCCGTACAACCATTTCACGTAATATTAACTAAGCAGGGGGGGGGGGCTTTGACTGCTAGGAGCTGAAAAACTCAAAATCCTAGCCATTACATCGTATGCAGTGGCACCAGTCACCTGCGACAACTTCCCCTGAGCAGGAACTCACAACAACCAAGGAATAGAGACGCAGACAAAACGAGTTAGAGCAGGAGTTTGCGCCCGACAAATCGACGACTGTGTGTGTGTGCGTTACTTCCCCCTCTGACATCTTCCTGTGCTGCAGCATTACCCATCAGCCCTCCTCCTCGATCCCTGCCTAATTCTCCCAGAATTCTTTGGGTGTTTTCACTCTGTACCCATATATCTATCAGCACGATCTGCTCGCTTCTTGGCTCCCTCATCTCCTGTCATCTCGCTCTCTGTCCCATGTTTCAGTTCCTCACTTGTTCCTTCTCCCACGAGCTCTTTGGCTCTCTCTCTGCATCATTTGTCCTCCTCCCCAAGAAACATTCTAGAGTATTTTCTGTCTGCGTCCGTCGCTTTCCCTTTGGACCCTCAGTCCTATTGTCTGTTTCTTGTTCCTTCTCCCTCTTTCTTCTTCTATTCCTTCGTCCATCTGTTTAGTTGCATCTCTCCATTTTCTTTTCCCACTCGGTTTCTTCCCTCCGTATTGTATTCCCCCCTCTATGTTCTCCTCGTCCCTCTCCCCCGCCTCCCCTTTGCTGTGTTGGGATGCCCTCAGGTAGAGTTGATCACAACATCACAACAAAACCCCGGCTCAGTTTACCGCATCCGTATTGCACAGATTACAATAAGTCCAGTAAGTGTTTACACCTTCAAGCTGTCGTCTTGCTCCGTGTGTGTGTGATGGCGTGGTTGAGCAAATATATGCCTGGACATGTCATTATCCTGTCAGAACGCACGTTTTTATACGGCCATCCCCTTGGTGTTTCATCTCCTCTCCTTGTATGTTTTGAAAGACAGTGGACTTGAAAGCCTCAGTAGGCTGGACGAGCACAGACGGCCATCAGCCAATCACATCTGCAGCACGTAACTGTGGGTACTCAGTGGGACCAGTTGCATTTCCAGTCGTATAACCGGCTATATCACCAGCCATATAACCGTCTGTATCACCGGTTGTATCACAGGCCGTATCATCAACAGATACAATGTAGTCAGATGTGTTGGGGGAGAAAATTCATTTGAGTTCTCATGCTCTCTGTCTTTCTGTCACTACTTAATTTCCTCCGTCTTTCCATATTTTCCTCCCTCACACTGATCTCTCTCTTTCACACTCACTTCCTATTCTCTGCCCCATCTACCCACCACAGAAGAGATGCGATACGTAATGATGAATCCGTAACACTGTCCAGGATCTCCCCGCCCTACTGTTGTTGCCATAACAGCCCTGTGTATCTAATGTCAATACAGAACTGTCTGGGAGGGGAGGGAGGACACAGTCACAGAGACACTGGGCGGGATCCACTTCTGTTAGGACTAGGTTGCGGTTGGACAAATTGGTTCTGTTGACTGTGTGTGTGTGTGTGTGTGTGTGTGCGGCCGGGGTTAGAGGCAGAAGCTGTCGTCCTGAAAAGTCCTGAAAGCGTGTTGGATAATGGCCGTTGGGCTTCTGCATAAAGAGTTGATTCAGGGGAGATGGACCAAACCACAGGGCCAACTAGTCACACACCGACACACACCTTGCTCAGGACTACTCAAGTTCTCTGCTCATGAAGAAATAGACTCAACATGAATCCCAAATTCCTTCTTTGACTTCACTTGCGATGAGACATCACCCCGGACTATTGGACAGGGCTTTATCTTCGAACAGGGACAATACTTTGTAGCTAAATACTCAGCAAGGTTTTAAAACTAATTATATAGCCATCTAGATTTGGCGTTAAACCTTTATTTACTAAGAGAATAAAGTGAAACAGGAAACCCCTCCGAACCAACTGAATTGTAATGTACAGTTACCATAGTTACCAGGAAACATTGAGCATCAGACCAGAGCAGGATAACACAACAATCACATCACCTAGGTTTACTTTTTACCAAGGAACATTGAAAATGCTCTAACTCAATGTAACATAATGTCATTAGCCACAGCACGATAACATTTCCGTCAACAGTTTGCGTCAAATATCCAGATGATACCTTCTTAGAATGCAATAGCAGCCCATCCAAATGAACACTTTGAATATGATGTGGTTATCTAATCGGACCTGTAGAATCCTACTTTAATATGCTTTCAACCCGGTTATACAGCTGATAAAAAAAAGCTGCGATGAGTCGCTTGTATTCTTCAGGCCGCCCACCTGTTGATGACACACTTGTAAACACATTAGCTCCTGAATGGAACAGCTATGATCGTTTCTTCAAGATGCTGCCTTGGAAACAAACACTGCATTCAAACAAATCTGTATTACCTGTGTGTATTGTATGTTTTGTTCAAGCTATAAGGGTAGACCAATATTGATTTTTTGCAAAGTACTTATGCATGTACACATATATTCGGTTTCACTTCCATTGCATTTATAATTTACATTAAACAATATACTTGTTTTGATATCAATCCAATTCTAATCCAATTACTTCATGTCAATGTCAGTACTGTATGCAAAATATATTACATTGGATTAAATGGTATCAATGCATAATGTAACAGTGAGGGTAACATTATAAAGTGAGTGTCATAGTAAATATTCTCAGGAATCATGCATTAGTCCATATTAACCAGGTAGCTCATTTCTTTGTTTACTGATCAGAACAGGTTTTAGTGGCCCATTTTGATTGATGATGTGACCATGTATTTCACCCTATAGGTCAGAGGTGGTCAAACTAAGGCTTGTGGGCTGAAGTGAATTCCATCTGGGCCGCGGCAGATAATAAAATAGTTTTGAGAAGGAAATCACCTTCTCTCACCAGCCCACTCCAATACATCTGAATTTCAATGATTTAGACAGTTTTGTCCCACCCGTTGTTCAGTTTAGAGTTGAAACCTCCAAAAGGCTCAGTGACAGAAGACACCTATGAAGCACGGTAAACGAGGCCTCCAAGCTTTTGGAAAGCAAGGGAATCAACCACATCAAGTTATCGGGGCTAATGACGTCACCAGAACAAACTGCTAGCTATTTCATGCGGGTTACGCAGGCCTCAACTATAGGGCACAGCAGAATAACTACACCACAGGGCCCTGTGACAAATCAGATGAGATGATATTTCAAAGGGCTATAGCGGTATATGCAGGTTTGTATTTTCCTGGATCAGAATGATCTGTATTCTGTGAGCCTCTTCATCATATGAAGGATCAGATCAGTTAGTGGTCCTTGGGACAGTTGTCTGAAATAATTAGGATCTAGAACACAATCCAGCACACAATATCATGATAACAGAATCAGGATGTTCAGAGTCTTGAACAAGCCACACCTTGATCTTGGCCTAGCATCAATAGCCAGCTAATAGTTAACCAAATTAAATGTTAGCAACTACTTTTCCATTGAAAGTATCCAGACAGGGCCTGAAAACATGCTAAATCTAGCAACAAAGTATAATAGGAAAAATTGTGTGAAGCAGTTAAGGAGGTATTCCGTGATTTTCCGCCACTGGTTGCGAAAGTGGCACTGTAGAGCCAAAACAGTTTCCAGACCTGTGTTAATTATGTGCCAATATGTGCCCTATTGCATCTAAATTGTTCAATGTCAAACTTGCGATTTCAAGGCAAAATGGGGTATGATAGTGATTCTACTCATTGGCTATGCAAATACTGTGGATACCTCAAGTCTGCATTTCCTTATGGAATTTAAAGGCTGAAATCAAAATATATCATGTCAGACCTTTTTTCTACATTAATTACATATTTTAATAAACAATATTTATGTTAAAAAAACAACAGATCATATATCTGAAAACGAATACAAGATTAAAATGGGAGGCCCAAAATGGGTCGTTTAAAAATATTGTTATTAACAAAACACCTGGACTACATCTTTAAAGCACTGCATGCGAGAGATCCATTCGTCCAGTGTAATTATATTTCACCTTACCCACAGCCCACACTTTGTCACGTCTAATAAGTCAGTGTCCGATCAGAAGGATAACAGTATTGTATTTACTTGTTTTAATCGCTATCACTTAATTCTATCCGACTGCAGAAATCCGATCATTTTGAAATCCTAGGCCCAGAGATCCACCTTAATAGGTAATGCGAAGTAGATCCCTCCCTCTCTCCCTTCGCCTCCCCCTCTTCTCCGCTGCGGAGGTTGCTCCAGACTCTGGCGTTGTGCCTCTTTCGTTTTTCCAACCACGGAAATCGGTGAACGGATCGGTGCGCTTTGATTTTTGGAATAGGGGGCTACGTTGCGTATATCTGTAGTTTTACCGCAGAGCTAGCATACGTGAACCAGGAAACCACAGACAACTTAGACAAAAGAAACCTCGCGTTGTGAATCTAGATTCACGGACCTGTATTTGTTCAGCTACTGTCGTTCGTCTTCGAACCAAGCCGACCCTTCCTCGCGCAATAATTTCATTTCATTTGGAGAGGAAGGGTGTTAGTTTCTAAAGTGAAATCTTACCAGTTCGTATACTTTAGGGTTCGTAACGTGTTGCTCTACCTTATGATCCACTTTGTCAATTTACTGATATTTAAAACAAAAGAAAAATCTGTAAAGTACTGCGGTCAAAATCGTCTCTGTACAATGTCCCAGTTGTTAAGTTTGAGCCCAGGTGGGGAATAAACAAAACCGTAGTCCATAGCACGTACTTTTAAGGAAGCAGATCGCACATTTAAAATAACGCATAGGGCAGATTATCTTAACGGATTTCTCATCTCAAAAGTACTATATAGGCACAGTTGCTTTGTCCCTTTTGTTTCATACTGTAAGCTACTTACCGAAAAACCCTCAGCACTAGCTTTGACTGAAGCGGAAGAGGACTGTTTTGAGACGGGATTCTGGATTTACCCGCTGGTGGAGACAGACTGTGCGTGCGTTAGTGAGCTGAGCAGAGGAGCGCTCACTAAGACCACCTCCTGCCGACTGACTGCCATGCACCTAACCGTCTGACTGTCTCGGCATCCGGGTAAGGACTACCGCCTTTTTATTCCGCACCCCATGTTATTTCACAAAATGTGTTTAGAATGAATGAACTGTGGCGTCGTGGTTGAACGCGTTCTGCTTTGGCAATGCCACCGTAACCAACCGCCTGTTGTCCGCAGATATTGAGTCCTGCTTTCGCGGACAATTTTCAAGTTTCAATACCCTAAAACAGACCTAGTCCAAGTATCATTATTCTTTTAGCACTGCCATTTTCTTATTGGTGACAGCTGTTTATTTAGCCTTAAGCCTGTCTTCTTCATTTTCCCGAATTGCTTTGGGAGACTTCGAAGGAAGATTTGGCTGACAGTATGTTTAGATGAGGAAAGCTTTTCCTTCATCTGAGTGTTCGTAGCAACAGTCACATCTCAATTACATGACAAAGACATTGTTTTCCCCGTTTGACCCGTTTATAACTATCCTTTCGCGGGACAAACTGGAGACGCCGCGAAGTCCCAGACAGCAATGCGCATCTGTCATCGGGGGTCTTCTCGTTCGTTGATCGAGTGGTTCTTCCTAGTTCAGATTCTACACGTCAAGTCTAGTGAATGGCTGTGCGTGCAAACTGTAACAGATAATATTGGGTTTTAGCTCGAGCTTCGAAAGACGGGACAACAACTCGTTTAATTATCACGCGCTTGTTTGCAGCAAAAGTCAATTATTCTTACGTCATCTCCAAACGATGGGCGTAATGAGCTATCCGCCCTCTTCTCCCGTCTTCTCCCTCCTTTTCTGGGTGTGTCCTTGCACTATTGCGATTTTACAGCAAAGGGAGACCCCGCAATATCGGCTCGTGACGATTTTCAGATTTTGTGACCTCCAAAGCGAGGCATCCTCGCTGTTATTTTCACTCTGCAGCGGAGTCTTCAATGCAACTGCGATTATCACTGTGATTCAATCACCAGAGTTCGGGTGGCTCTCAACTCCGTTTTATCACCGTAGAGACACTGCCATTTTCTCTCTGGTTTAGGTGTGACTGCTGCAGTGAAGTGAACATGTGTTTTAATGAGCCTCCTGTAGGCTACAGATCACACATTCCCGTAGAAAAAGAAAACGCTGTATATTTAACTTACTTATCTTAATGTAGCACGTTAAATGTAGTCTGTTGGGACTATGGCTTGTGACAGCAGTGGGACAGTGTGGTATGTTGTTGCCTTTGTAGTCATGTCTTTCGACTAAGGAAACATTGTTGTGATGTAATGGCTGTTAATCTGATGAATACTACACATAAACAGATCAATTATATGTCACATCACATTATCAGCGTAGTGCATTACACTGCATGCCTGCACAGGTCTATGTCTTTGTATGGTGATGTGGGTATTCTCATCCTGGACGTCCGCTCTACCGTTATGGCAGAAAGTAATTTTTGGGTTGGCGGTTCAAATCTTATCACTGACCTGGTAATCGGCTTGTTAGCGTGGCACAGTCTTCAACTGTCCACATCAGTCCTCCATCCACAATCCTATGGGGCCTCCCTTTCTGCTTAATTCATTTGCTAATCACACGCAGAAATGGCTGCTTCAGTGTCTCCACCATGAAGATGAACAGTGATGTCACTCTGATTTGGCACTCAGTAGGAGGGGCTTGTGGTGTTGCAAAACAGTCACGCTCATTGGCCCTGTAGTCGTATTCCGAGTTCTGTCTGACGTTTTGGATAGTAACACACATTACACTCCGTAGCCACGTCAAACATGATAATGCGTGCTTCTTGTTGCACTGTTGATTTTTGGATGCTCTTCAAAACAATGAACTATGTCCCGTGAAAGCGGCTATGCTAATCACTTGACACCTTAACACAACATTGGCTTTGATATATAAGCCCCAATGCTAATGAATGAAAATGCCTGTCGATTCCAACCGTCTTTTTTCTTGCTGCTTGTTAACAGCCAGTCATTTACAGGGAGTTCACTTGAGATGCGCTTGTGTTTTTACACCGCCAACATCTAGAGAATAATGGTGTTAAGGGCCATTCTTAAGCTCTTTTAATTCACAACTTTAATAAGCTTCATTGGCAGTTCATAAAGGGCAGGTCATCATGGCCCAACCAACCAGCTTGCAGCCTGCACCTGGTGATATCCAATATAGGCCATCTTGACACTTCTCATTGGGTGGTCTGCTACTAATGAACTGCAACTCATTTAACCTGGAAGACGTTTTTCCCAGTGCAATTCCGGATTCGATACTGAGACACGTTTGTTGCTAGCACTCAGGCCTGCTGAGGGCCACATAGAGCCACATTGTTCTGATTCTAGCCCCGTGATACTGAGCATCCTTTGTCTCATGCAGACCGTGGCATTTGTGTCTCGTGCACCTTAGTGCACGTGTGAGACGACGTGTGGCTTTTACTTCATATGACATCTTTTGTGTTTTGGTGGAGTGACTTTGGTGCGGTAGTTGGTTTGTGTTTGTTAGTTGCTATGTGCGTATTGTGTATGTTGGTGTGTATTTTTTTTTTGTTGCTATGCGTGTAGTGTGTAGGCTGGTGTGTGTTTCGTTAGTTGCTATGTGTGTAGTGTGTAGGCTGATGTGTGTTTCGTTAGTTGCTATGTGCGTATTGTGTAGGCTGGTGTGTATTTCGTTAGTTGCTATGTGCGTAATGTGTAGGCTGGTGTGTATTTCGTTAGTTGCTATGTGCGTATTGTGTAGGCTGGTGTGTATTTCGTTAGTTGCTACATGTGTATTGCAGAGTTTTTTTTGTGTTAGTGTGTATATTGGGACATGGAAAGTGCATAGCTTCAGTGGGTTGAAGAGTTTTAGTCTTTCGTCTGGTAGTATCTGGTTCTTTCTAAATAAAAGACTTGTGTGCGTTCAAGATCTTCTGAGCCCAGGGAGCGACTGCTTCCCCTCTGGGGCCGGGGAGCGACTGCATTCCCTCTGGGGCCGGGGAGCGACTGCTTCCCCTCTGGGGCCGGGGAGCGACTGCTTCCCCTCTGGGGCCGGGGAGCGACTGCTTCCCCTCTGGGGCCGGGGAGCGACTGCTTCCCCTCTGGGGCCGGGGAGCGACTGGATCCCCTCTGGGGCCGGGGAGCGACTGCATCCCCTCTGGGGCCGGGGAGCGACTGCTTCCCCTCTGGGGCCGGGGAGCGACTGCTTCCCCTTTGGGGCCGGGGAGCGACTGCTTCCCCTCTGGGGCCGGGGAGCGACTGCTTCCCCTCTGGGGCCGGGGAGCGACTGCTTCCCCTCTGGGGCCGGGGAGCGACTATTCCTTTTGAAAAGTTTTGGGTCGCCATCCCATTTGCACTGTAGGTCACTGACATATTAATTTGTATTCTAGTATCCACTATGATGTCTCTTCCCATTTTCTGGTAGAAGTAATCCTATGTTTTGGAGGGGCCTAAGTTCTGGAGGGGGTTTGGAGGGCCCTATGTTCTGGAGGGGGTTTGGAGGGCCCTATGTTCTGGAGGGGGTTTGGAGGGCCCTATGTTCTGGAGGGGGTTTGGAGGGCCTGCTGGATCTGTGACACTCTAGGAAACCTTGTTAGCAGCTATTTAAACACACCAAAATGACATGGCATCTTATTTCCATTTAGCTTAGTGCTCTTTTTGTCATGCAACCAACACCACCAAACCCAGTATTGACACACACACACAAACACACACACATCATTCCTTCCATCTCTCTCTGATGTTTAGGGTTGAGTGCACTGGCAGTGGAATTAGTCTCAGAGTTGCAATTCATGGCAGAGGCTTAGCCCCCAAACCAAGAGCCCTGTTAGCACCCTATCCATGGCTTCTTCCTTTCTGAGAGGCAACACACACACACAGCGCTAAGCCTGCACGGATGGGTGACTTTTCTCTGAGTCGTGTCCCAGCTGGAGTAAAGTGGAGAAGGACAGACTCCGGTGGTGTCCCGGTCTATGCTGCAGTCTGCAGAGTGGGTTGCATCACAGCGTCATTACACCACCCATTACACCGCCACGCTGTCACAGCATCGGTAAACCACCCGTTACATCGCCGTGCTGTCAGTGTCGGTACACCACCCGTTACACCGGCGGGCTGTCACAGCTTTGGTACACCACCGTCCCCTAATAAGGCCCAGTTATGCCTCTCCCCTCGTCTGTTCTTCCGTTTATCGGTGCCCTGGCAAATAGTTTGTGTGTGTTCTTCCCTTCGCACTTGTGTGTGTCTTGTGTGTTTGTGTTGTAAACCTCTCAGTAAGGTGTAGCCGAGTCCTGCTGAGGAGTTAATGAGCTGCAGCAGGCTGGTGACGGCTCATGTCAATCGGCTGTGTGTAGATGCATGCGATGGTGTGTGTAGATGCATGCGATGGTGTGTGCGCGTGCTAGTGGGAAGTGACTACCCAATACACACACTCACTCAAAGAGCTGCAAGATGTTTTGTGAGGTGGATGGGTAGTGTCCCTGTGGAGCGTTGTGGGATGGTGGAGTGTTTGTCAGGACCCAATTGCAGGGATACAGAGTAGGGATGTGTGTGTGTGTGTGTGTGTGAGGCCAACGTCTTGCTTTAGTTATGATCCCGTGGCAGACTGCTGTGTACGTCAAGACAAACACACATAGGTTCCTGCCTTCACAGTGTAATGAGCACGTGATGTTTTAACTGACGAGTTCATCCATGGTACCAAACACACATAGGTTCCTGCCTTCACAGTGTAATGATCACATGATGTTGTCATTGATGAGTTCATCCATGGTACCAAACCGTCATGAGATTCTGCATTCCTGCTGCAAAGAAACATTACGTGTGCGCGTGTTTTGGGAGTAGATGTGTGGGGACAGGCAACCTCGTGGAAAACCGACAGAGGTTTGGTTGAAAAGCAACACAAGCTAACGAAAGAAGAGGATTGTTAGAAAGTGAGGCACTGGTGTTGTAAAAGGATGAAAGGCAGAGACGTGCAGGTAAGAGGATTCTCTAGAGGCAGTGAAAGGTTCATTAGTGTACAGTGTATACAGTCTATGATCAGAGCGGGTCGGGCTCTAATGCCGCGCTGAGACCGTTACTTACATTAACCTCACTTGCGTTCCACAGCACGGGGTGTTAACATTAGTCCAGAAACCCAGAATAAGGAAAAGAAAGATGAACCACACCGTTTACTGGAGGAGGAGTTCTTTGACTGAACCCACCGTGGTAACAGTGTAGCAGTTAAAGGCTCTAAGGAGAGCGGGAGGATGAAGGAGGAGGGGGAGGGGGGGTCTTTTAGCAAAAGAGGAAGTGGAAATCAAAATAGTTTCCTCATGTTCTGTGTTCTAAATACAGATTTTCCCCTCATCGTTTCACTTCCTGATATTAACGACACTGGGCTGGTCTGTTTGTGTGTGTGTGTGTGTGTGTCTCTGGGTCTCTTAGTATTTGTCCCTCTTTGTAACAGAGGATAGTCCTGTGTTTGTTTGTCTGTGGTGAAGTCTGGCGTTAGCAGTAACACAGAGCTCCCTCCTTGCCCCATTCCTTCCACCACACCCTACTTCATTATTTCCATGCACACACAGAGGCAAATACACTTACTCCCACACACATTTAATACTATATTTTAAATCCACATTACTTTAGTTAGATTAAAGGATTTAAAAGTCACAAAGCGCCTTGAAATCAAGCCACTTATGGCACATTCCAAGCCGCCAATCTGTCGAGACAGAGCAGTACCTAACCAACGTCCTTCTCTGGGTCTAGTCCGTAGTCTGGGATCCGTTTGTGCCACTGAATCCCTCCCAGCTGCCCTCAAAACCCAGATGAGGTCTTTTAGAAGATGAATGAATAATCTTCACGTTCAAGCAAATGTCATATGTTGCATATTGTGGCCACTGTCTGTAAATTGTTTTCTCCGATGTATTTATTGCAAGGAACTAATTTGTTTATTACCGGGGAAATATAACAAGCGCTGCCTCAGTATTTGAAGCCGTAGGTGTTCATAACCGATCGGTACACAGTGGGTTGTTTCAGTGGTTGACTAAATGAAAACATTCTACTGTGGTTACAAGGTACTCTGAAACTCTCCAGGACACTTGGTTATGTTATCGAAAGCCTGAATAAGTTGAGATGAGAATAATGAAATAACTATTATTTAACAGAATTATTGTGAACATGCCAAAAATTTGCAAGTGTTGTTGTGTGATCGGGAAGGAGAATGGGCTCTGTTCTTCCCAAATCAGGAATGTTTCAGCACCATGAGAGTGAGGGAGAGTTCCCCTCTCCGTTCTCCCCCAGTGTGCCGCTCCGGTGGAAAGGTGAGGGAGAGTTCCCCTCTCCGTTCTACCCCAGTGTGCCGGGCCAGTGGAAAGGTGAGGGAGAGTTCCCCTCTCCGTTCTCCCCCAGTGTGCCGGGCCGGTGGAAAGGTGAGGGAGAGTTCCCCTCTCCGTTCTCCCCCAGTGTGCCGGGCCAGTGGAAAGGTGAGGGAGAGTTCCCCTCTCCGTTCTCCCCCAGTGTGCCGCTCCGGTGGAAAGGTGAGGGAGAGTTCCCCTCTCCGTTCTCCCCCAGTGTGCCGGGCCAGTGGAAAGGTGAGGGAGAGTTCCCCTCTCCGTTCTCCCCCAGTGTGCCGGGCCAGTGGAAAGGTGAGGGAGAGTTCCCCTCTCCGTTCTCCCCCGGTGTGCCGCTCCGGTGGAAAGGTGAGGGAGAGTTCCTCTCTCCGTTCTCCCCCAGTGTGCCGGGCCAGTGGAAAGGTGAGGGAGAGTTCCCCTCTCCGTTCTCCCCCAGTGTGCCGGGCCAGTGGAAAGGTGAGGGAGAGTTCCCCTCTCCGTTCTCTCCCAGTGTGCCGGGCCAGTGGAAAGGTGAGGGAGAGTTCCCCTCTCCGTTCTCTCCCAGTGTGCCGGGCCAGTGGAAAGGTCAGGGGAGAGTTCTTAAGGAGCTTTTCTCCTCGATGTAGCAATCGGTGGCACAACCCACTTCCGAAATTAGCACCTCCCTCCGGTCTCCCCCACAACAACAATGTCTGGCTTATTCGGCGTGCTGCTGAACACGTCAACTCTGGCGCCTAACTAGGCTCCTCTGACAAGCCAATCGTCTTCGAATTGTTGAGACCACCTGTCTTTTCTCAGTAGCTACCAGATGGACGAGGCGTGTCGTGTCCTGCTACGCCCAGGATCTTTTATGGGCAGCAATCTTTATCCACACATGATGGACCAGTTGGATTTCTCAGTGTGTTAAAAGAGAGACATGTTTATTTAGTAATTGTAGATACCAGAGTGTTGGTTTGTGAACCTGGAATCTCACATTAATGGTTAAACTGAGAATGTCAACGGCAGTAGCCGAGTTGTAACTGTAGGACAGTGGTCGTCACAGCCCAATGCAGGGACGTTTTCCTTGCAGCCTGAGACCAGCCAAGACACACACACACACACACACACACCAACCCACTGAGAGAAACTGGTTGGAAAAACAATACTGTTAACACAGGATTGTATATAAGCGGGATTGTGCGTGGCTTGCTATCTGACATCCGTGTGCAGGCTGCGTCATGGTCCGTTTCCTGTCTTATCCTGTGTGCCCAGACGTGAACTTAGGGGCGGAATGCTGAATGGGGGTTTCTGGGTTGAGAAACGACGTGTGGTGTTGTTAGGACATGATTACTGAACATGGTGGGGATGCCTGTGACTGTCTCTGTCTGTTTACACACACACACACGTTTTTCTGTCCCAAAAACCTAGGAGAGATTTTTCAGGTTTTCCTATCCTTCTGGTCACTACATGCATTGTTAAATCTAGATCACACCCACAACGTCTAATGGGGACATGAATGGGTGTCTATAGTACACCCATTCACCCTGTGTGTGTATGTATATCGCCTGCTTTGGTTCTCAACAATAGTATATCAAACATGGAAATGACGAAAAAGTGAATAGTAAATAGTAACAAATAGCGTCTATGTGCTGTGTTTTTGGACACACGTTGATGTGTGTGTTTTCTGTTAGAGTCAGGTGTCTTTATTTTGGGGTTGAGGACTAACGTTTCTACCAGCAGCGCGTCTCCGGCCGT
>JACXGK010001892.1:23847-41974 GCA_016801125.1 Novumbra hubbsi
GGGGGGGGGGGGGGGGGGGGGGGGGGGGGGGGGGGGTGTATAGCCCGGTTGGGGAGGAACTGGGAGGGGAAAAACACAGTTCCATGACTTGGACAATGAAAGAGGACGTTGTCCTTGACCTTAGATAGCTATGCATTCCCATCGCATGAATGCTGCAACTAATCCGTTTTTCCACTGCCATATGATTTCAAAGTCCAGAAACACAGGGTTCACTCAAAGCTAATATGTACTTGTCCTGTAATCATGAGGCGTCGGAGGGAGGGAGAGAGAGGGAGAGAATCTGAGGCAGGAGAGAACACGGGGAAAGAAAGAATGGAAGAGGAAAGGAGGTAAATGACAGGAAGGGGGTAAATGACAGGAAGGGGGATGGGGGTGTATGGGGAAGGATTGAGAGGTAGAGGGGGCATTGTGGGAGGGAGGGGACGTGAACATGAGAGACAGAGACAGGGGAATGGGAAACAGGCAGAACAAGAGTGATGTGGGTGCAGTGTAGTCACAGGAGTGATGTGGGTGCAGTGTAGTCACAGGAGTGATGTGGGTGCAGTGTAGTCACAGGAGTGATATGGGTGCAGTGTAGTCACAGGAGTGATGTGGGTGCAGTGTAGTCACAGGAGTGATGTGGGTGCAGTGTGAGTCTGTGTGAGTGCATTTATACAAATGTGTGGTGTACAACCCACTCACTCTTGTGTGGACAGAATCATAATTTCCTTTAAACACCATATCTATCTGCTCCACCCTACCATTTTGTCCGTGTCTTTTATTAGCAATAGCATTTGCGAAGGTCCCATTTAAAATAAGCAGAAGCAGAAATGCTTAACTCACTGAAAACCACCAAACGTCACAGTGACTCATAACCATCTGGGACCACCTTGTGACTCCACTTGAGGAACAACTTTGCTATACAGCGACCTGAGGTGCGTTTTCCTAGAGAACTAACTTTTTGTTTCCATTCATCAGGGTTAAATCAGTCACATTCAGTCGTTTAAGGCATTTGAATAGAGGTTCACCACGCTTTAGTGAATAACTGCCATTACACAATGTGACCTTGTATGTCAAGTGATATTTGTAATACCTACAAATTAGTCAATAGTGTTGGCCAATAGTGTCGCTTGACAGCCGTCTTCGGATTGGTTACAGGGCAGTGGCTGGGAGTCACTGTCTGGCATTGGGGTTTCTGACCGAGAATGCAATGCTGCACAGGCAAGGCCAAGTTAGTATCTACGTTACAGACACTAATGCAATTAGAAGCTTGTATGAAACCGTGGCATCTAACCACATTCTACAATACACACAGTGCCCTTGGTAGTTGATGGAGCAGTAGGCATCGATTTCTTCTTTTGTTTATGACTTTTTGTTCTCAAGAGCTTAATTTGAATTAAAATCATTACCTTGAGGTAAAATTTAGGGCTGCAGCTAACAATTATTTTGATAATCGTTTAATCTGTCAATTACTACTTTGACTAATTGAATAATTGGTTAGTAAAAAAATCTATTCCAAGATTTAATGAGTGGTTGTTTTTTTAAAGAGATCATGAAACTGGTTGAGAGACTTGACAGATACTGTAAATGTTAATGGAAATTGTAACAAATTTAAATGCCACAACGTTTCATATTTGTAGAAATATAGAGCTCACCAAATGTTATACTTATGGGTTAAATTAATCGGTATAGTCATGAATGGTTTGCTAGCCGGAGCTGCTCAACTAAACCAAGGTGCTAGTTGATCACCGGTTTGTTGGTGAAAAATGTGACGTTAACTGTTAACTCGGCCATGCATTCAATATTACCTCCATTAATGTTGATGATAATGAATGAGGGATTTGTATTATATTGAGCACTATTCTTCTGTCATCATGGCTACAGCACTTTTTCTCTTTACATGCTGATGCATCACGGTGGCTGTCATGAGAGCTCTGCTTTGCAGATGTATTCTGCATTCGTTTTTTTTATTAAATTCTTCAACATGACGCGGTCCTATATGGTAGCCTATTATTGTGTAGACCCAACTAATTGCTAATGAAATTTGTTAGCAACAATTCCTATTATTGATGTTATTGATTGGCCGTTGCAGCCGTAGTGACATTGTATATTCTCAGGGGGTGTTTGTGAACACATCGGTCATTCTGGTGGGATGCGAGGAGGTTCATCACTCCCCTGTTTCCAAAATGTGTTTTTTTCTTTCTTGAATTTGTTATAATACCAGTCATTGAATATATCAGGCTTTTCTGTGTAAGTCATTGTAACCCGATTTGATGTAACTTGTAACACAGTAGGCCTGTTAGTTAGCTAGCTCTGACTTGGAATTCGGTGGAAGTTGATACCAGAGTTACCCACTTAAACCAATAGAAAGCTCTCTGGAAATATTTCATTTCACTTCATGCATTAATTGTACATTTTGTGGTTCTGAATTAAATGCAGCATAAGCCAATGTGGGGCCGGATTCTGCAAACAAAACACACACAAACACATACCAACACACACCATGCTCAAAAAACGATTTTCCAGGTATGTGTTTCAGCCTCAAAAGTAGACCACTTGAACAGCATTTTCATCCCATTGTCAAACACAGTTGGCCATCCAGTATGTGAGGCTGGGACTAAAAAGTGCTTCCTCCAGCTGGTAGCAGTTGTATTCTGGGTATGATTGCTTAAAATCTCCCCTTTTTAAAATCCCTTCAGATGTATCAGTAGTGTGGTAGTACTTTGCCTATTGCCTCAATACATCAACTGTTACATGGAGAGGGATTGAGAGAGGAAGAGTACATCAATTTTTACATGGAGAGGGATTGAGAGAGGAAGAGTACATCAACTGTTACATGGAGAGGGATTGAGAGAGAAAGATTACATCAACTGTTACATGGAGAGGGATTGAGAGAGAAAGAGTACATCAACTGTTACATGGAGAAGGATTGAGAGAGAAAGAGTACATCAACTATTACATGGAGAGGGATTGAGAGAGGAAGAGTACATCAACTGTTACATGGAGAGGGATTGAGAGAGAAAGAGTACATCAACTGTTACATGGAGAAGGATTGAGAGAGAAAGAGTACATCAACTATTACATGGAGAGGGATTGAGAGAGAAAGAGTACATCAACTGTTACATGGAGAAGTATTGAGAGAATAAGAGTTAAGAAGCCAGCAGGCTCTAGACGGCAGGAGAGGTTTGGAGGGTTGGTTGTGGAAGGAGAGAGAAGTGTCTGGGGAAGGAGAGAGACATTGGAGACCGGAGATGAGTGTTGTAGGGGAGAATTGGGAGAATTGGGAGATGAACATGGAGATGAGCCTGCTGGGGTAGCCCCTGCATGCTAGCACTAACGGCCAAACGTGTTGCAATTAGGAGAACAGGGAGCCACTGGTGCTAAGGACGACCTCTGAGTTTGGTCCACACACACACACGCAGGAAATACTGTACAGACGTCTAAGTCAACCTGGGAAAATAGGTTGGTAATGTAACTGGGCAGTGTTTATTTACTCAGAAATACCTTTTAATTAAATTATTGCGTAAAAGGAAATTGATATACTGTAATGGGAACAGTACATGTCCTGACAACATGTGGAGAACTTGAGCCAGTTGAAGACGGAACACAGTGAAAGGGTGTGTACAACTTGATCATGTCTAATGAAGTCTTATAAGACATAGCCTATCTTTGTCTGATTGTAACCAACATTGTTTCAAAATGATGATGACTCAAATAAGAGTAAACGAACCCCAGATGATTAAGACCTAGTTTGGAGTAGAAGAGCGCAGCTGGAACATTCATAGTTTTGTCACTTCAGGGCAATGACCTTCACATAATTGAAGCTGTGTGGGATCACTTGGAAAGAGAAAAGAATACACAGCAGCCAGAGTGAATACAATCATTTAACTTGGAAGAAATCTTCCTTACTGCTTAACTCAACCCCGACTGCAACTTTTACAGTAAATGTTGACGTGCTCGTAAGCGAGGAAAAACCCCTTTGTCCTCATCGGGACTAGTGATATTTAGTAGATGCCAGGATGGTAAAACCTTTACATACACAATAACATTTTATAATCTGTATTTGAACCCAAAACTCTGTACGACACTATGGATTCTAACTCTTTGGTACTCAGACATCCGGACACCTGTCTTGGCTACTCGTCTGTCCACTGGCATAGATCCAGACGGGGGGAACCGGTGGCCGTGATGCTTGCAAGTTTAATGCATCAAGTTGGAGAAAAGACACAATGCTGGTGAGCCTATATCAGCATATATGTGCAACGGGATCTTCTAAATTAGATGGGAGTTGACAATTACAAGCTAGTATAAGCGAATAAAAGAACGCTGGTGTCACATTTAATAGGGTCCCATAGGAAAGGAATTCAGACTTTAGTTCCTATTCTGTTATAGTAATTTCTCTCTGGTTTTATCATTCGTTTTCTATGTCAAACCGCTATGTATTCAACAGAACTTTCTTTACGACAATCATTAGTTAATTTGTTATATTACGAGTGTATCTGTACAAACGATATGACGTTGTTGGTGGAAGTTAATGAAACAGAATTGAAGAGAAGCAATTGCTTTATTTGTTTTTTGATAATTTTTTTATATATATATATATTAAACATTCTAGAAAGATCTTCTGTATTATTTAACTGTTTCTGTTGGAAGTGTTTGTGTGTTTGCGTGTGGCTTGTTGTTTATTATGTCTGACATGTTGTTCTTCTCTGAATGTCAACCATGTGTAGATTGAAAGCCTGACTGTAATGTAAGCCCAGGTCATCCTGTCAGTGTTGTCAATTTCCACAAACAAGCACACATAAGCCCCCTCCCCCCCCGCACACACACACACACACACACACACACACACACACGCGCGCGCGCAGCTACCAATATGAATATCCTTAATTTAATCATGGTGTTTACCGATGAATAGTGACGACACTACCATGAAGTGGATACACACACAACACTATTGTATTACTTACTTCCTTCAGATTTAAATATAACCAATCAACTAAATGTGTGTATGTATCAAGATAATCATGAAATATAACAAATTGTTTACATTTTTTAAAGATTGTAATATCCCTTTTCGTAATCATGTTAATGGTAACTGTCTTTTAAAGCTCTCCAAAAAACCTTTAAAAGATCCTGTTTGCATTAATCCGAGGGAATTTTAGAGCCTTTTTGCGCTATGGGGCAGTTACCCCCAACACAGATTATGGCTGGTCTAGGACAGAAAATATATTTCCCATGGAGATTAATGCCATTCAGATTAGTTTTTATTGGAAGGCTAAGCTTTATCTGTGAATGGGGAAACTATGGATGAGAGCTTATCGCCTAGAATACCATGAACTCTGACCTTTGGCATTGGCAATATATGTTGTTCTTGTGAACATCTAAACTGTTCAGACGTCAGAACATGCCACCCCCCTGTCTATTCCCTCTCTCCCCGTCTATTCCCTCTCTCCCCCGGTCTCTCCCCCTGTCTATTCCCTTTGCTCTGAGTGGCCTGCTCATTTAGTGGTTGACAGCATGGAATCATTTCTAAATGGAGCCAGAGCCCACAGACCCCTGGGAGCGGCTCATAGTGCTACATATGTGCTATATATACACACTTCACACACACCCCACACAAGCAGTGTGCATCCTGTAACTGTGTATAGTTTGCATTCAAACTGAGGAATGTGATGGTACCGTCCACCCAGAGTGACTCAGCAGACTATGACACTGGAATTCCAAGAATGAGAATCATGCATGAAAGTGCCCGTGCAGGCCCGGCTAGCCTGTGTGTGATGGAGCGAGAGGAAGCCAGGGGTGGTGTCATGTCTCTGGTGCGTAAACGCTTTGTAAACACACGCGCACACACACCGTGAGGGCGTGTCAAGTCTGTGTGCACCCCCCCCCCCCTTCCATGTCCAGTCTTGTGCCTCAAGAGAACCCAACATTCAACAACGCGTCAGAGGCAGACTACTTCAAGTGTTAAAATGACAACTCAAAGTACATTCCTTCAGGTTCCATAGTCTTCTGCCGGTAATGAGTCATCTGTTCCGTTTGGGAAGGTCAGGAACCGATTCGTGGTTTAGATTCAGTGGGCTTAATTAATATTTTCTGAAACCAAAAGTGGGACAGCCCCGCCCATTCCACCCCCCAGGCCTAATCCCTGGATCGTTCTCAGGGCACATCCTTTGCTTATTATGAATGAGGGTTAGCTGGGACATGATGGGACTTATGATCTGACCCGGGTTATAGTTGGAGATCACCAGGTGGGATCTAGTGATCCTCAAGGGCTGTCTCACTTGATCACTGAACCATTCAGTGAACCACGCAGGTGGGCCTGCATTGCCAGGAAGAAACGTATTTGGATGTAGTTGGTTAAGTTGCAGTCGTGTTGAATGTGATTTGTCAGATTTATAAATATTGGTGAAATTAATATTGTTCACTTCTTGGTAGATGGTAGACATGATAAGCTACTTGGAATGAACATCGGAAAATTGCCATCGTCGTAAGTTCATTGTTCCAGACGTCTTGGTCTTTGTCTAGGTGTTTGGGCACAGTAACAAAAGACGTTTGGCGCAAACCAAAGACAGCATTTGAGCACAAGAACATCATACCAACTGTGAAGCATGGGAATGGAAATGCCATGGTTTGGGGCTGCTTTGCTGCAGCAGGGTCAGCTCACTGTCATAGATTCCACTATGAATTCTTCATTGTATCAGAGGGTGCGTGAGGAAATCTGTCTAAAAATCGAAGCTGAAGCGGATGTGGACAACGCAACATGACAATTACCCAAAACATTCTAGTAAATCAACCTAGCAATGGCTCAAAAAAAGAAGTGTAGAGTTATGGTATGGGGAAGCCAAAGCCCGGATCTTAATCCTATGGAGATGCTGTGGGGTGATTTGAAACTAGCTCGACATGCAAGAAATCCCTCAAACATTGCACAGCTGAAAATCTACATTGAGCAGTGGGAAAGACTTTACCCCAGTCAATGTTTTTCCTCAGTAGGAAATGGCATCGTTGTAGACCTTTTGTTAATTAAATGATATCATGGTTATAGCTTCATTGTTGTTGGTTCAATGGCATCACCTTTATCTATAGATATTGTTTGAATGTCCATATTTCTAAAAAAATAAGTAAATATTTCATGGGGTGACCTACTTTTTTTTTTGGGCTTCATTGCGTTTTGACCTAGGTAGCCTGTAATGGGTCCTGGGTCTGTGTGAACCATGCATGCATTTATGTATGTGCGCTCATTTGTCTTTTGTAATAATGTCTTTGTCCTAATGGCAATTTGTTAAGTACTGTTAACAGCAGTTTGGTTAAACACAGTTACTGTAACCTCCGTTACTGTAATACAGTTAGTGTAACTTCCTGTGGAAAAGCCTCCGCTGAATGGCCAACATGGAAAATATGTTTGTCCAGGTTTTTCCTTTTTTTCATGAGCCTGACGTTATGGTTTAGGGTTGTCATTACAGAGCTGTGATTAGTTTTGGAGTTCATATGCCCAGTGTGTTGGTCTGTGTGTACTCTCGCCTGTTTAGTTTCTGATTGTAGTTGAATCCTTATACAGTTCAGGGTTGTGGGGCACCAATTTCCGTCTGCTCATACCTTGGACCATAAGCGTACCAGACATGAGGAGAGACCAATGAAAAGGGTGGAGGAGACAGAAAGGAGGAGGATCCGCAGCACTCCGCCAGGACAACATTTCCGAGACACAAGCCTTGCTCCACGTTCACGAGCCTTGCCCGGACCCCACAAGGATATTCTCATGTCTTTTCTGCCTTCCATTTTCTGTCTGTTCCCAATCTGTTTTCATTGGAAAAATCATTGGACTCTCCCCTTTCCCTCATCCTCTCCTTAACTCTCTCCCTTTCCCTGTGCCTCTCTCCCCTTTCCCTCTCTCCTCATCCTCTCTCCCCTTTCCGTCATCCTCTCTCCCTTTTCCGTCTCTACTTATCCTCTCTCCCCTTTTCCTCATCCCTTCCTCATCCTCTCTCCTTAACCTCTCTCCGTATCCTCTCTCTCCTCATCCTCTTTCATCATCCTCTCTCCCTTCTCTCCCCTTTCCCTCATCCTCTCTCCTGTCTCTCCCCTTTCCCTCATCCTCTTTCCCCTTTCCCCCATCCTCTCCTCATTCTCTCTCCCTTCTCTCCCATTTCCCTCTGCCTCTCTCCTCTTTCCTCTTTGTCTTTCTCCAACCCCAAATCCTTCTCTCTTCCCCCTCTCTCTCGACCCCCCCCTTCCCTTCTCTGTTTCTCTGCGGTAGAGGACCTCCTCTTCCAGGCAGGTCATGTGACTGCAGATAGGGTGTGGTCTTGTGCATTCCTCCCTTCTCCTTTTGCCACTTCACAGACCGAGGGGAGTATGAGAGAAGGACAGGGTGGTGGAGAGAGGGGAAGAAGAGCTGGGGCAAACAGAGAGAGAAAGGGTTAGGGTGGTGTCCCGTTCATTGGTCAGTTAGCACAGCAACTGGTCTTAGCAGAGAAGACTGCGTTCACAAACACAGCCAGCATGTTAACATTGTTCTTGATATTGTCATGCATGTTTTATGTAGAAAACGGGGCAGTAAATTAAAATGTGTTATTGAATTTATCTTTACTCCCTGTCCATCTCCCGTGTGTTCCGGGCCGTGTTTGGTGCTACAGTGTGTTGGGCACGGTGGGTTGGGCACGGTGGGTTGGGCACGGTGGGTTGGGCACGGTGGGTTGGGCACAGTGTGTGGGGCATTGGGAGGCCAGTGGTCTTGTGTGTTCAAAGCCTTTATTATTAATCAAACAGTCTCTCAAGTCATGAGTCGTGAGCCCACCACACTGTCTGGATATTCCTCCCGTTCTCTACCACTCAGATACTGTGAGTGTCCCTTGGCCTGTCACACCGTTGTCATATGGCATGGTGTCAAACTATGTCGTCTCCGCGTAGATGCGCTTGTCCGCTACTAACAGCACCTTAACACATAAAGGAACATTTTGGTTATGTGCAAATGCACTTGGCGAAAATAAAGGGTTAAGAGCGTGTCTTTGTGTGTGTGTGTGTGTGTGTGTGTGGTTAATCTGTTGCTGGTTACAACCTGTAAAGTTCCCCACCGTCTGGGTGTGGCCACGGCCAGGTTTGCTTAGTGGGAGGGGGTTTGGTGCAGTGTGTTTGTGCGTGTGTGGGTTGGGGGATGTACAGTATGTCTGCTTGCATGGGTAAAGAGAGCGAGCGAGCATGAGGTAGAATGAGGGAGAAGGAGGGAGAGGGAGAAGCTGAAGCGGGTGGACTTGTCTGGGGGAAGGCTGCGCAGTCCATGCTTTAGTATGCTAGGCAGGTGTGCCTGCAGAGGATAGAGGGAGTGTTGGAGAGAGGCAGACGGGAGAGGGGAGGGCGAGAGACTGGGGGAGACGAGAGGACGAGAGATGGAGGGGAGGGTAAAGCGAGAGATGGGGGCAGGCTACGGAGAGAGACGGGGGGGAAGGGAGGGGGAAAGACTGGGAGGGAGAGTTGACGGAGTGTTAGACAGGTGAGACAACAGGAAGGGATGAGAGAGGAAAAGGTGGACAAGAATAATAATGAATTGGATTGGAATGGTGCCTTTTCGGTGCGTAGTAAGGGGGGACTCTGTGGGTCCACAAGGAGACGTGAAGCACCTAGTCAGCTAACACAGTTAGCGAAGGCACTGAGGCCGTGATGGGGATTTTGCAAGGACACCAGCGTTAACACACCTCTTTTACGATAAGTGCCCAAGGGAGACACAGGGCAATGTCAAGTTCACTGCCCTGGGGCAATTTGATTTTGTTTATTAGAATACAGGGAAGAGTGTCCTCCACTGCCCCTCCAATAGCGTCTGGTCTCCCAACTAGGGACCAACCAGGACCCTGCCTAGCTTTAGAGGCAAGCCAGCAGAGGGATACAGTCTGGCATCTCTCAGAATGGAGAGGGGGAGAACATTAAGATAAAGTAAACGTGGTGCACTGGTGTTATGTGACATATTCTAGAACCATGCTGACCACCTCAATCTAGGTTTGAGACTTGGCTGTGCCGCTAACTGATTAGGGTCCGACTGCATGTTGACCCTCCCGGTTTGTTGGTTTTCATCCGCACCGATTCCCAGGTGTCATTGCACCCTAGCAACCTGTTCCAGTGGCACAGGCTCCTGTGTAAGCTGAGGTCACAAGACTCGTGAGCGGACTCTCACACACGTTCACCCACACAACTCCCTCGTTGGAAGAGCATGGGTGAAAATCGCAGAATGCCTTGGAGCCACTTCCTTAGAGGAAGGCATGCTGCCATCTTCAGCTCTCCAGAGTCTGTGGGAAGTGGTGGCAGGGAGGCAGGCCATAGAGATTGGTAAGGAGCTGCTAGCTCTTCCTTATTACAGAATGCCCTTTTCACAAACATTACCATTCACATCAGTCCCTCGTCTTACATTTCTGGTACCAAACAATGGTTGGTTGGCAGCTAACATTGGCAGGGTTTGTATCAGTAGCCACAGCAGTCTACATTCCCAGTGAGCATAGACTACAATCCTCTGAATATAACAGGCAACTTCTGAAACTACTCAGTAATGCAACAGCTTGCACATTTCTATGCTGACACAGATTGATCTTTTTATCCTTGTCCGTTAAGATTACACATTGTTAGCTGACTATTGCCACTTTAAACCCTACATAACCATATTCCATGAAAAGGTGTGAGCACACGTTGCGCCTTTCAGAATCTCCGGCCCTGCAAGTGTTTTTTCTTGCTAGTGTGAATAGAAAATTGGATGTGTATGTAATCGTTACTATAATTTCAGGAAACATCTCAAAATACTTATATTAGATATTACATGAAAGCACAGCCCAGCCCAATGGCTCAAAGGGGGGGGGGGGGTTATATCTCTTCCACTGTGTTTCCCCCTTTTCATCGTTGCCCCTTTGATCTTTGTCATAACAGCCCCACATCTCTCTGCATCGTTCTCTCTCTCTCTCTCTTGCTGTATCTCTCTCTCTCTCTCGCTGTATATCTCTCTCTCTCTCGCTGTATCTCTCTCTCTCGCTGTATCTCTCTCTCTCTCTCTCGCTGTATCTCTCTGTCCAGTTTTCTACTAGTTGCCTTAAGCTAATTGATTTATTCATCCCCCCATGTTAAATTTTCTGATTGAAGGGGGGCGTGTGTGTCTCTGTGTTGTAAATTATTTATATCTCAGCCTGTCAATGCGGAGCAGTAGAGGAGGAGGAGGAGGAGTTAGCCTTACTCATCATTAATCTTTTTCGGGAGGCAGATCTGCCAAAAACACTCAAATAGAGCACAGCATATAGCTAATTTCACAAGCAATTAACCCACTATATACCTTTGCGGCAGATGTGGCTCCAGAACCAGATGAATGTCAAATAAATCAATCAATAAATACATCAACGAGAAGAATTGAGGAGGAGAATATGCAGTCGGGGTTGTTAGGCGTTCTCAACCATTTCTCCCGATTCCCGCTACGCCTCCATCTAGATGATTTACCACCTCCATCTAGATGATTCACCACCTCCAGAGGCCTCCTGCTCTCCATCACCCACCCGACAACGTCAGCTGAGCCTGTGTTACTACTGAGAACCACTCCCAGGGTTCTGGTGTTGCTGGCCTCGTTCCTTCTCTCCGACCGCCGGGTTCTGCTTTCCGAATGACACGGGTACTATAGTTCTCTGGTCGGCGGTGCATTTATGCTAGGAGTCCAATTGGTAATATGATGCCAATTTATTGCCAACATGTGTTGTTAGCTGATCGTGATAATCTGAGTTAACAAAAATGGATTCTCCAGCACCTTTTAAAAAGGTAGAAGGCCTCTCGTAGTTTAGTGTGATTTCCCCACATCAGGCTTGTTTGGTACCGCTGCATGTGAAGAGTGTTACAGGGTTCAGCACCATCACTTAGGCCTCTCCATTATCCGCAGTGTTTAGTGATTGGAGCAATAAATGATCTCCCGATCGAAATGTAATTACACAGGGAAAAAAACGGGGTTCATTTTGCTATTAAAAATACACGTTCAATTTCCACAGAAATTTTCGGAAATTCTATAAAAAGAAAACACACATTTTCATTTCACCCGCAATCAAAACATTGGTGACTTGAACAGTGTTTTTTCTGTGAAAGATGTATCAGAACTGCTGTTGGATATGCAGACAATAAGAGGTTCTACGGTAATTCTTTGTAGCGACTGCCATAGGATATGATGCATTATAAAATCTGTGGTTTCAATATTTAATGCAGATTGGCTGAAAGCTGTAAAACATGTGACTATGTATCACGAGTATGACATCGCATAGTACATTTTCACTCCTCTACAGTCATGTGAAAAAATTAGGACACCCCATGAAAGTCCTTTAAATGGCCAATATAACATAGCAATAGGCCATAGTATACTAGTCATATAGTACAAACCCCTACAAAGAAATTGCTGTACTTGCTGACACAATGCATTGTCAGATTAAAGGATGGAAGATCCGTGTCAATACGGATTGGAATTACCTTGTTCTCTTATTCACGGACGCTGATGCCACTTGATTCACAGCTAAGAGGACTCTCTGCAATGCTTTAGTAGTGAAGTGGCCTGTAATACCACCGTGAACTGTAACCAGACCGTTACTTCAAGTGCCCTTAATGTTCCCTTGGCACGCTCCACGGTTTCTAGATCCGTATGGTAACGTCCTCGTTTTCCGGTAGCGTACATGTGCGTGCCTGCGAGCGTGCACAGGATCTAATAGCGGTTTAATCTAGTTTGGGCCAAGAGGCGCAGATAAGCCCATTTGTTCTTGGTTTGGGTTATATTTTACACACACACGCACACACGCATCCTGATCCAGCCCAAGGCATCCGCCATGTGATGCTGAACTGATAACCAGTTGAGTGCTCTGCCCAGAAAGACAGTTCATCTAGAGAGTCTTTGGCTACGTTCCAACTCCCCTATCGTCTGCCTATAGGGCTCTGGTCAAAAGTAGAGCACTATGCAGGGCAAGAGGGGGCCATTTGGGAGGGCTCCATTGTCATGCATTAACACCACACATCTGACACTTGGATGGTCCTGACCTGCCACAGCCATTCCACTTAGCTGTCCCATTCTGGTCAGTACTTGACCCCTGTACAATGAGGTTGAGCTGCGATTGTTACCGTGGGCCTGAAGCTCTGATGTTTTTCATCAAAACGAGGGACTGATGCACCTGCTGAATTTACCCCTTTCACACAAAACCAGAAGAAGGGAGAGACAGACAGGGTTTTTACTTTACTTTTTACTTTTTGCTTTTGTGTCAGCGATTTAAAGAAAAGATGTGTAAATGGGGGGACATTTATATGGTCCCACATCACTTTCCAAGGTAACATGCTTGTTGTGTATTAAAGTTGGTCATGGACCAAGCCAATGTTTGGATCAGAAAGGTGTCCCACACAGGCCAAATTAATTTTACAAAAGAATTTCTCTTTAATGTCCTTTTACTGTATGTGCCTCCTCCTCCACCCTCCCTCGGTCACATCCATCTGTCACCTAGCTCCATTATTTTTCCTCCACCCTCCCTCTGTCACATCCGCCTGTCATCTAGCTCCATTATTCCTCCTCCACCCTCCCTCTGTCACATCCGTCTGTCATCTAGCTCCATTCCTCCTCCACCCCATTTATATTTCTATCCTTTTTCACTCTCATCCTCCCCCTCACTGGGTCTATCTCTCTCAAACGTTATTCCATGCCAGCGTTGAGTGAACGGAGTGGGGCCTCTTCAACAGCCTGCAGGTGTAGCCTGAATAGTATGCAGTGATAATTGCAGTGGCTGTAGTTTTGTTAAGTGACAACAGGTCTGCTGAGCCGAGACAAGAGGTGCATGGAGTTAATCAAACACCTAGCCATTCTGTTAAAATATAACCTCTTTAAAACCTACCGGTCACAAGGGCAAGGTTGCTCGTATAACTGCAGGGCTTGTCAACTGACGGCCCGCGGACTAGAACTAGCCCTGGTATGAAATTTCAACATGATCTAAGAGATCGCTGCAAAGATGTGATATTTGGGGCCTAAATGAACCCTTTGTTTGATATGCTCAAATGGGATAATCTGTTCTCCTGTAGTCCCACCCATTTCGTATTGTCCTGTTAATCAGTGACCGACAACAGGAGGTTCTTTGTTCCAAACACCGTCACATGGAATGGTTCAGCTCCGTTATGGCCATCACAAACGTTACTTAATAAGACATCTATCTTGCAACATCAGTTGTTCCGTAGTCTGCTGAACGACATGTCATGATTCGCATGTCCATGATGCTCGGTGGCTAACCAATGGGTAAAGACCTAAAGGGAGTGGCCTGTTTGCATTAAAGAAATGATTGGTAGTTGTTTTTCCCTTGCAATTTCTGACCCCAAAAAACCAAACCCCTCAGGCAGCAATGTTTAATGCTCTATGAGTGGTTCATAGCACAGCTTTTTTTAAAGTGAAATTTAGAGTGAAGATCACTTGACTAAATTTGGCACAACATTGGAAGAGAAACATTATTGACATGATCCATGAAACGCATTGCTTTCAAAACAATGCATGCTATTTAATTCTTTGATTTAAGCTAAAAAAAAACAACAACACACAACCTTTGCATACACTGTGCCATTGTATTCAGTCATCAGCACTTCTGTGAAGTGCGTGTTTTTAGATGAACTGAAAGCAGTTTTTTTAAATAAGATTTGAGTTTAATCTGCCAACATGATGCAGTATTTTAAAGACCCCTTTTCTTTAGATGCAAGAGGAAAACGTCTCTGCTTGTCAACAGAATTATGCCATGCGTGAAAGGTTCAAAAGAAGGTAGAGAAAATAAAAAAAAATGTGGAAGAAATTAAAAATAGAACAATGGGATGCTGGTCAACTGATATGCCATGCAGAAATGATTTGCTTTGTTGTATAAAAATAATAATGGAATAATATGAAAATAGAACCAAATATGACCATGGTCTCTTGTGATATGTCATGTACGTGTTCCTTATGTAGGAAGTAGAAGCTATGTAAAACAGACAGGGAAAGTAGAAATGAATTAAGTTTATGGCGATCAACTGATGTTATAAACACTTTTTTCAAAATAAAAAGTAGCTGCACTAAATTACTTTTTAAAGCAGTGAATCACTAACTACAAGCATGGTACTTGTTGGTCGAGGAGAAGATTAGCTTGGGCCGTGTGTATGGTCCGAGCTGGAGCCATGCCCGGATGCTGCTCTGCCCATTGCTTTGCCTCCCCCCCCCCCCCACAGCTCACCAGCTGCCTTGGGCTGTGCAGATCTCCCGTCACCACAGAACCACCGAGTACTATGTGGTACCATTAGACTGTTCGCACAAAATCACTACAAGTCCTCCAAGTCGACAGTGGTTTTAAAAAAATCGTGTCAGAGTCCGGGACACGAGTACTAAAACACTGCTTTGGACAGCCGGGTCGTAAGCACTGCTTTGGTGCGTGAGGTATGCAGGGATCGTGTGAGTGTATGCGTGGCTTGTTTGTGCGGAGAAAGACAGCGTGCCAATAGAACATTGAGTGTGTTTCCTGTCTCCTGCAGGGTGTGTTTTTTCCTGTTTGTGCACTGCTCTATGTATGCTGTGCCTGTGTGCATGAATCAGGAAGTGGAGCTAGTTGGCTACCTGCCTTGTATTCATACAGCTCTCACGTTCAAGAGGGAATCCCTTGACTAGTGGATTGACACACAGCCTTCTGCCGGGCTATTTAATCCTGTGCTCTCTCACTCCCGCATCGGTCTGCTTAGGGGAGGGTTTCTTCCTTCTCTCTGCCTACACCCTTCATCTCGCTCCCATTGTTATGTGATACGCTAGTGCTGTAGTGTGGAGATATTTAATCAGGTCATGTTACTAGAACTATTTGTGGTTTTTTTTCCCGGAGAACCCGGTGCTCCATTAAAAACAGGCATTCGTGTGCTGCAGAACATCTGCAGAAAGTGAAACACAGTTTGTCAGTGAATGAAACAGTCCGTCTGTATTTCTGCATTCTCGTAGGTGATTAGATGATGCTCTTCGTCTGTCATTTTTCACATACTTTCATTCCTTGGCTGTCCATTCCCCGCCCTAACAGATTGTATTATCACATTAGCTATGCTCACTGCGTTCCTCATTAATAACATCACAGAGCTGTTTTGCATAACGATTGTACCAAGCTGCAGCGTCAGTGGGATTTTCTTGTGTTAAAGGCGCTCCGGTACTTAGGCTAATTTCAGTAATGAAATGACTATTGGAAATGTAGCATGCGGCTTGATAAGATTGGTTTAATTAGTGGCTCGATCTTCATCAATCGACACTAACACACATCCACTCTCCTCATAGGAAGGTGTCACCGCCCTTGTCGTACGTCCTCTCGGTTCGACCAAGGCTTCCTCACAGGGTTTATGGTGGTGCCGCAAATGTGGAGAACAGTCATATTTACGTCTATCAGACGAACACGTACTCAAGACAACTTTTCGTACGCAGTGTGCAGGAGGAGGGGCAGACTGGGGGGCAAGAGACTGGGGGGCAAGAGACTGGGGGGCAAGAGACTGGGGGGCGTGAGAATGGGGGTGAGAATGGGAACGGTATCCAGAGCCGGATGGCAGAAAACATGGAGGTCACGCTGTGCCCCATACGTTGTCTAAAACCCACCGCTCTGTTTGGGCCCCATGCTAATTTGGGAAGCCATTTAGTAGCCCTCTACTGGCCCCCAGGCGTATGCTGACATTTCCCAAAGTCAATAGATGTTGTTGGGGATTCGTGCTGAGCATGCTCATTGTGGCATTTACTCACTCTGACATTTACACACACACACACAAGTAACATCCGGCTAATGCATTTGTAGAACAGATCAGCAATCCTTATTTGCCAGAAGCATTGTCGACAACGGCGCCATTGAAAATGTAGAGGCCCGATCACTTCTTCTGTTGTAACGCGTAGAGGACCTCACACTTTTCCTAGGAAGCACTTTAGATGACTAATCGGAGGAACTAAGTTCAGTGACGGGCTTGAGTAGACCGCAGCTCCACGATCAGATGGCAATGGAGGCTTGGCTACAATCACTTGTCGTTGTCAGGAAGGGGTTTAATCAGGGTCATTGTTGACTGACTCTGGTGGTCAGTCTTCTCTGTTCCAGAGAATATGAAGGACTATATAGAGAGAATATGAAGGACTATACGGAGAGAATATGAAGGACTGTACGGAGAGAATATGAAGGACTGTACGGAGAGAATATGACGGACTGTGGGGAGAGAATATGACGGACTACATGGAGAGAATATGAAGGACTATACGGAGAGAATATGACGGACTATACGGAGAGAATATGAAGGACTACAGAGAATTGGATATTAATGCAATCCAGGGTAAAGAATTCCCTGCAGGCTCACGCAATAATGGCGATTCTGATAAACTATGCCAACTTGCATACACCTTGCCAATATGAATTAGCCGCTTGTGGAGTATAAAGTGTGCATGTGTGTGTTGGAGACTCGGAATAGGAATCCACTCCCGGACCTCAGCTCTAATCACACCAGCACACGTCAAAGGCTGACCTTCATTTGGAGTGTTTAGTGTCACGGAGAACCCAGAGGAATGGGACAAACACACACCAGCCCTGAGGAGTGATCCAGAGAGTGGTCCTACATTAGCATAATGTCCTCTTCATGACTCCATTAGTTCCAACACACAGAACTGTATAAAAGCCTACTGTATTTGACTCTTAACACCTCCCAAACCAGTCGCAATGCGTATTAAACAATGTGTAAACTGACAAAATGCTTACTTATGCTTACTTACCGTCCTTTTTTATCAACAATCCAGAATTAAAAAGAAATGCAAAGAACTGGAGAGTAAAAACCCATATAAAAGATCATCAGTCATTTGGTTTCATCTTCTTTTTAGTCGTGTGTTTTTTCATGTTGTGTGTGTGTGTGTGTGTGTGTGTGTGTGTGCGTTTATATATACAACCATGTCTTATAAAATCCTCCCAACGAATTAGGTGTCTCAAAGGCAGTGCCCCCCCCAGACAAACCATTCTGCTCTTCTCCATCTTGTGTTCCAACCAGAAAGTCACATGGATTAACAAATTCAAGGACTTGCTTGCTCACCCGATGACTTTAGTTAACTTTGCAGACGCCATTGCAGCCTGAGGGAGTCCCTGCAGTACGAGACCAGGAAACCTTTTCTGAAGGATCCTCCTGGCGT
>JACXGK010001892.1:42074-62163 GCA_016801125.1 Novumbra hubbsi
GACCATGGAGTCAGCTTGGTGTAACTCTCCAACTTCGACCATGGAGTCAGCTTGGTGTAACTCTCCAACTTCGACCATGGAGTCAGCTGGGTGTAACTCTCCAACTTCGACCATGGAGTCAGCTGGGTGTAACTCTCCAACTTTGACCATGGAGTCAGCTTGGTGTTATGCTCTAACTTGGACCGTGGAGTCAACTTGGTCTAGAGGCCCTGACTGGATGGTGATTTACATGTTATCTTCATCAAATGGTAGATAAAGGATCATTCATATGTGAAAGCAGTTATTGGGGATTGGCAGTTAAGGGGGCTGGCATTTTTTACCTCAATGCGCAGCATTATCTTTTTCAACAGCATGGCTCCGTAGTAAGGGTTTGGGTGCTTACCTGGCCTATCTTCAGTCCAGACCTGTAACCCGTTTAAAACATTTGATGCATTATGAACCAAATAATAACATGAGAGAGACCCCGAACTTTTGAGCAGCTGAAATCATAAGCAAGAATGGAAATACATTTCACTACAGCAATTGGTCTCTTCAGTTCCCAAACGCGTACCGGGTATTGTTTAAAAGAAGTGATGCAACCTGCCCCAACTTTTTTTTAACTTGTTGCTAGCATAAACATGGGCATGTTTTTCTTTTCCAAAAAGTAAAGTTTCTCAGTTTCCACATTTGATGTGTTGGCGTTGTCTATTTTTCAATGAAATACAGGATTAAATGCAAATCATTACATTTTGTTTTCATTAGTATTTTACGCAGCATCCCGAAACGTGTTTGTACCTATTTATCGGTGTTCATTCTTATGCACCTTTCTTTCAACAATAGTTTTTCGCCCTTTTTTTTATGTACATGCTTCATAGGCACTTCTTATACTTTCACTTTGAAATGCGTGTTATATTGTAACCGCTATTAAAATAGCTTATTTTGATATCATATTGGAATTCAACCGACATGATGACAAAGCAAATACCAGCTATTTTTAGCTGTTAGCTTAAAAAAAGATGTAGCGCCTGAAGAACATAACCACATTCACATAAATGGATATCGACTAATAGGATCATTTCCTATTGTGGAGAAATATTGGTTACCTAACGGACACTACAGTGCATTCAATGACAATAAACAATTGCTCACTGCAAACACGACTCAAACCTCGTAGACAAGTTCTCTGAAAACCCACGGCACTTGTTTTTGATTACGCTTGTCGTGCTGAGATATTTACTACCTTTCCCGTGTTTCTTGGTTTGCCAATATGTTTTTTCTTCAGGTGCCCAGCGCCAGTTCAGCTCTCCGCATTCTGCTGCAACCTGTTGTC
This sequence comes from Novumbra hubbsi, assembly GCA_016801125.1. Lineage (NCBI taxonomy): Eukaryota > Metazoa > Chordata > Actinopteri > Esociformes > Umbridae > Novumbra > Novumbra hubbsi. Next base: position 43,384 of record JACXGK010001892.1, read on the forward strand.
TTTAGGTTTTTAATATTCAGTAAGGTGCTCTAATTCTACCCCAATATGTTTCACCGGTGTATCCTCCCGCGTTTCATTTTGAGACCTCGTCAGAAAATGTTCTTGATTAGATGTCGCAGCCCTTCGGTCCCCGGGGATCAAGGTGTTGTAGCGTGTGTTGTTTAGATAGCATGGGTATTTAATCACTGAACTAGCAGTTTGCTGGCAGCCTTGAACCCCTTGTCTGATTCAACATGTGACTGTTAACCTGTTGTTCGCTCGTCCTCTGAGGCATTTTCTGTAGACCCGGCAGGATGGTTGAGAATGCGTTGTGTCCGTCGTCTTGCATACACACTGTCGGCTCTACCCAGCGTCAATTTACCTTCTTGTCTCCGTTTTGCTGACTGAGTTGGGCTGGATTGTCTGAGGTCTCGGGCCTTAGGCTCGCAGCTACAAAGGGGAAGATTTACCATTTGAGACAGTGGTACATGTGACCCATCAAAGGCAACGCTGGGAAAAGCCGATATAATGAGAGGCATGGTGCAATTTAAACTTAGTTCAAGAAGAATTGACAAAGGGTTTACTTTTTTTTAATTCAGTCTATTCACTAATAAGTATTAGATTTTTTAATATTGATGAATTACATTTTATTGTCTGGAGTCTGTCTGCTTTTTCTACATTTCTGATATTATAGGGCCCTTTTTACACAGATATTGGTAGCCTTAACCTAGCAGATCATTGCCAAAACAGAACTTAATTTCTTAACTTTGCCCCAATCACAAAATATGTTTTCTAAATCTTTTCTTTGTCTCTTTGTCTTTCAGTTTTGGGGAACAGAAGTGGTCATCCGATCCCGTCTCTGTAGTATGCACATTTGGGTCTAGAAGCTTGTCCACGGATGTCCATAAGCCACACCTGGCAGGCAGAAAGAACACCAAACACTACCACTACAAGACCCACAATTCCCGTCTGCACAAAGTAAGGACCTGGGTGTTGCCGCGCTTAGAGGACTTGGAGTGTTTTAGTTGAATTTCAGGGGCTACGAGTCTGTTGTTAGTTTCCAGCTGTGATCTCCGAGGCACAGACAGACGCTCAGTGGAAGAGGGAAACAACCGGAACGCGGCATGGCCAACAACACGGCAGACCACCCACCGGGGAACTCCGTTGCCGATGGCAACCAGGAGGGTGACTTTGGCGTCACGGTGATGGACCTCCGGAACCTGATGGAGCTGCGGAGCTCAGAGGCTGTCGCCAAGATAACAGACACCTACGGAGACGTGCAGGGGCTCTGCCGCAGACTGAAGACATCGCCCATCGAGGGTAAGAGACACCTCACACACACACACACACACACTCTCTCTAGTGTATCTCCTCCATTAACACTGCAGTGTGTGGTCCTGAGGAGGGCGTCCTACTGTATATATGACCTGCTGGGTTGTGGGAGCGCCAGGTGGCCTGGGTTAACCATTCTGACCAAACACGGCGGAGTGAATCAGTGTGAGTGGCAAAAACATTGGTCTGGAGGGCGAAGGGTTCATTTCCGGGGGTTAAGGGGATGCTGTTTATAGGACACGTTACCTACCTCATTTTTTATGCTGGAAGGATGTCGGTTCACAGTGAGTCACTCCGGATCCTGGAGGGATCGTGTCGTAGGCCAACGGTGCTGTTATAAGAAGCTTGTTTTAAGTGGCCCTGGGCAGTGTAGCAAAACAGTAAGGTAAGAGTTGTTATATATGGCCAATACACCACTGTGGAAACACCAAAACTCCTGAGGTGCAATGTTGCTTTTACAAACTGATAACTAAGTTATGAGAGTATACTTGAAGTAAGAAGTCAGATATACCACAGCTTACATTTGATCAGCAATGCCCACAGTTAAACCAATACGGTTGTAATAAACTATCCATGAACTTCCCTGCAAGCGTCTAGCTAGTTAACCAGTCTAACTGCTCCCATCTGTAGGACCATTAAAGCAGGTGTGGCTACAGGCCCACTACTAATGAGTCTGACACAGTTTACTAACTGAGCTTTGAAAGCGTCCCTGGGCTCGCTTTAGAAAGGCTTTACCTTTTATCATCAACAACTCTGGGTGAACCACTGATGATCATCAGGACATGATCTATGGGGAGAAACCGTGCACACGCTCAAGCAGCCCGGAAGACACACAGACGGACAAACCAATCGATTATTCAGATGAATTCTGACAGGTCATCGGGAACATGTCCTCGGGTATAAAGGTAGAAAATGACCTTTTTCTCTTGGTCTACTAAACCCCCCCCCCTTGCCCCCCTCTCACTCTCTCTCACTCTCTCTTCCTCTCTCTCTCACCCTCTCCCCTTTCCCCTTCTCTCTCTCATTCTTCTTCTTTTTCTCTCACCCTCTCTCGTCTTCTCCAGCGTTTGCCCTTCCTGGTTTCTGTGGTTCAGCAGTTCATTCCGGGATTGGAATTAGTTCCAGGCTGGAGCCTTAATGACTTCATAGATCATTGCTCTATTCCATTTACTAATCAAGGGACAGCTGTAGTGCTGTACTCCACGCGAGAAATGACTATTTTTAATGAAGAAAGCACAATTCTGTGAGACAGATGCGGGCACCTCACTTTATTGAAGTTGGGTGAATGAGCTTTTAGATGCTCATACGCATAGAGAAAGCTGTTCCATTGCGTTGGTGAAGATTAGTTTTGGGCAGGTTGTTGGGCTTTTCAAGCCTGTCTTCTCAACTTCCTGTGTAGTTGTTTCACTCGATAGCTGTTAGGTGTTCAGGGCTACAGCGGTTTGGAGCTTCCATTAACAACATGGGTTCACTTCGTTTTCTTTTTTCATTCACAAAACGTGCTGCTCTGCTCTAATGACTCCTGGGGACCGTGTTTGTTCTCTGGCACGTTGTGTTTCAATCTGAAAACCCCGTTCTACTCCAGGCCTTTCTAACGCTGGCTGTGTGAGTGGTCCGTCTTCTGTTGGCTTCGCTGTTGATGATGTTGCGTCCATCATTTCTTGGCCCAAGATGTTACGAGTCCTAGCTGAATCCGTCTGTACTGCTTCCACAGAGCACTGTAGTTGGCTAGCTAGTTATCTAACCAAGGCAATATGGTCGTCCAAAATGGAATAACGTATGTATTGTACTATATTGACAGTAGCCTTTCAAGCCAGACTGGTCTTTCTGGTTCCGTTAATTATGTGTGACATTGAGATAGACTTGTCTCAAGGTTGTAGGAGTTATACACTACTATATATGGGGGAATTTGGTAATACTTGTCAGACAAGTTAATAGTTAAGTGGCACTAAGTGCCTCACATAGCCCAGTGTTCATTTGGTAGTTAATTTCCTTTAGCTAGATTTTGTTGTTTTATCTCTATGCTTCCATTACTATATAGGGCAGGCACTTAATAGTGTTAGTGGAGGGAGAAAGATGAGCTGTACCCTCTATTTTAACTACAACCTACCACCTCCAATAACCTCCACCTAACAACACCCTACCACCTCCATTAACCTCCACCTCAACCTACCACCCCCATTAACCTCCACCTAACAACACCATACCACCTCCATTAACCTCCACCTAACAACACCCTACCAACACCATTACCCTCGACCTTAACAACAGCCTACCAACACTATTACCCTCCACCTTAACAACAGCCTACCACCTCCAATAACCTCCACCTAACAACACCCTACCACCCCCATTAACCTCCACCTAACAACACCATACCACCTCCACCTAACAACACCCTACCAACACCATTACCCTCCACCTTAACAACAGCCTACCACCTCCATTACCCTCTACCTTAACAACAGCCTACCACCTCCATTACCCTCCACCTTAACAACAGCCTACCACCTCCATTACCCTCCACCTTAACAACAGCCTACCACCTCCATTACCCTCCACCTTAACCACAACACAGAGAGAGATGCACTTTATGTCTTCCCCCACCCACTGTACACAAACGCACACTTTCTCTTAGGCTTTTCATACCGGTGAGCCTCTCTGCTGTGGTGTGTTCGGCGTTGGCTCCGGAGACACACGCCCTCAAGGTCTCTGACCAACCAGCCTTCCTGCCAGGCCTGCGAGTATGGCTGCCAAACTTCCTGCCAGCCTGCTGCTGGGCCTGCCTGTTTGGCTGCCTAATGTGCTTCCTGCCTGCTGCTTCTAGAGGACAAACACTGTCCTTGGTTTTGGGAACCCTAGGTCTATCACATGGAGATAGAAATTCATTAGATTTATGTAAGTTGTTGAAGCATTGCGACAAGCATTGGCACTACACAGCAACCTACATGGGCAGGGTTTACAGAATTACAACAGAACAGGGGAAAAACAGCTAATTTAAGAAGCAAGGTTGTTGCTACATAGTAGGAGAATAACTAGATTAGAGTTAGACATGTTAAAACAAATCTTAATTCTTCTGGGAAAGAGATTAATGAAGTTGGGCATATTGAAACAAAGGATAGTTCATCTGTGAAGGAGATTAGTGGAGTTGGGCGTGTTTAGACACAGCCCATTTCTTCTATGAAGGAGACAAGTATAGTTAGACGTGTTTAAACAGAGCTTAGTTCATCTGTGAAGGAGACGAGCACAGAAAGACGTGTTTAAACAGCCTAGTTCGTCTGTGAAGGAGATGAGCACAGAAAGACGTGTTTCAACACTGCCTAGTTCATCTGTGAAGGAGATGAGCGCAGTTAGACGTGTTTCAACACAGCCTAGTTTATCTGTGAAGGAGACGAACACAGATAGACGGGTTTAAACACAGCCTAGTTCTTCCGTGTGTGGTTCAGTATGATGGATGAGTCACTAGAACCCCGACCTCGTTGGCCCAGGATTTCCCTGTTTGGAAAGGTGTGGTGGAATAATGACGCAGCTTGGGTACATTGGAGAGAGCTCACTGCAATAATAACAATGGCTTGTTCAGTGTGATCATTTGACCTGGGTTGACTTGAAATCAAGTTATTGGCTATCTAATCAATGCGACCTCAATTTAAAAAAAACTTGTTGAATTTCAAGTTTTAACCTAAATGACTCAAAACAGTGCTGATCATTGCACATGTACATTTTCTACATCTTTTTCCCTAAAACCTGCATTTTAGCTGGGATTACATTTATGAATCTACATTAATACTATACTAAACTAATGCAGGTTTCAAGTGATTAAAAGTTTTAATGTTTGGATATCCACACTGGCTGGTTTCCGAAAAGAATTAGAATGTGACTTTGTCATTCTCCATAGTATGATGACTAGGTGAACTGTAAACCACCAGTTGTGTTAGGGTGTGATTACAATCTCAAAAAAAGTATTTAATGAAATGTTTGTCAGAAATTGTTATATTTTACAATAGGAAATGTATAGTAGAATAAATAATTGTTGACTCAACCTAAAAGGCCACTTAAGATGTGTTGTATGTTCAGTTATTTGCCCCAAATGTTAAGCAGAATTACAACTCTATTGGGGGTAACTTTAATATTGTATATTAAATCAATATCTATTGTTTGAGTGGGAATAGAGGGGGGTTGAGTCTCCCTGGCTTTAAGATGTAACACACAAAGCAGGATACCTAAAGTGTTTCAGTCCATAAATGTTTTAGTGGGGAGGTCCTGAGATTTGCTCAGGATAAATTATTACTATTAGACTAGGCTTAGGTTCGTGTTTCAGTCTCTGATGTTAAAGCTGAAGATACATTATCTTAACCAAGACAGTGATTTCTTCTCTTAGTCTAATCTACTATAAGTTGTTCTGACATTGACTGGGATTTATCCGCTCCTGTCTTCTGAGGGGAAGACTACATTATGGAGAGGGAAGGAAGTAGGAGAGAAACATGTTTTCCTCTCATTCCATTGTGTCTCTGGTTGTTAGGCTACATTACATTGATGTGGCGTGAACAGACCACACGATAGACAGTCTCTGTGCTATCTATCTACTGTAGACCACAAGATATACAGTCACTGTTTGATCCCTTTACTGTAGACTACATGATAGACAGTCACTGTGCTATCTATCTACTGTAGACCACAAGATATACAGTCACTGTGTGATCCCTTTACTGTAGACTGCATGATAGACAGTCACTGTGTTATCCCTCTAATGCAGACAGCCACAGAGTCAGACAGGCAGACATCTTGTTGTTTGTCTTGGAAAATCTCTGCTATAATGGAAAAATGTAACAAACGTATTGTTCTCATTCAAAACACACCCATAGTGTGGTTTTATTCAATATTTTAGGTCTGCTTCAAATAATAAGGCTCTGATTCTATTCATCCAGTTACCTGTAAACCACTATTTTGGTTTGGTTGAAGTGTAAAACGTTTCCTCAGAACAATGGGTGAAAGGGTAAAAAGTAAGCTTCTTTTAGTAGGTATTCCGGTTTATAAGATGAGGGAAAAAATAATTATGATTATGTAAACTTTTCAGTCACAAAATCCAAGAGCCATTTTAGATCATGACAGAGTATATGATGGAGAAACTGTATCTTATTTTACATTAACATTGGGTAATTAACATTAGGTTTAACTTTGAACATTGGCATGTTCTGACAGACTTCATACTATAAGAACGTGTCCATAATGTATCATTATTATAAATGGAATGATTTTGTTTTCACAACATTTATCTTCCAGAAATGATTTTGGGTGCATAATCAATTTCAGCCTATAAGCGCCACCCTTCCTCACCAGTCAGTGGCACAGAGTCTTACAATCATATTTCGTCAAACAAGCATTGACAGAGACAAGCCTAGTCCCATAGTTATTTCCTGCTTGCTCAAATCTAAAACGGTGGTTTGAAACCAAGCACATGATAGTTTTATGGCTTTTGAGAGTTATGGGGAGAGTTAGTTTAAATGTGCTTTTGCTGCAATTCAGGTCATTTCCAAAAGGAGGCAGCAAATTGGGGATAACCCCTGTTAGAACCCGCACCTTGCCAGCACTCCCAGCGGATTCCGGACCGTTTGTCCAGATGTGCTTTTTAAAGCGTATCTAATGCTACTCTGGTTCTTATCACAGTGCTCGCTCAACCAGGGGTTTGCTCAACTGGAAACACGATCCCCTGCTTTCTAGCTCGATTGAATGCACACGTGTCCAAGGCTTCGCCGGGCTCAGGCACAACAGATTCTTCACCTTGGTGGCTTGTTGGTTACTGGGCAGAATAAAACATGACATGTTGATTAATAATCTTATTTTGATTGGTTCCATCTGTCTTTACTATTCAATACCACCAACATAACAAGTCATTCTTGGAATTCCTTTAACACAGAGTGGCTGAGTGGCATAAGTCTTGTAATGCCAAGGTTGTGGTTTAGGGGACATTTTGTGGTGCGAATGAAAGCTTAATGTTGGAGATGGAATATTAAACCCTCTCTTTCTTCTGTAGTTTCCCAGACTTGTTTTTCTTCATGCACCGTATCCCAAAGGCATGGGGGCACCAAGTCGATACGTTTGTTTTGGGCAACTTACATGGCGATTACATCGACGGTCTGGGTGCAAAATGGTATCCATGGAGTAGTTATACGGTGGATTTTGTGCCCTCCCTCCGTACGCATTTAAAACGTTTCACAGATGATGCAGTTACTGGTATTATCTGAATAGACACTGTGACACCATACAGACTTGGCAGTGGTCTTCCGGAGAATTCTATGTAGCCAGTGAATATAAGAGAAGACATTAGAATATATACAAGGGAGATTTTACACACATTCGAATTAATTAATCCATTGTTGGGACTTTTTTTAAGGTCGGTGACTGGGAAAATAGATTGTGTCTTGTGTTTGCTGGATGATTTGATGGGTTAGACAGGGATCTCTTAGTACCAGCTCGGTTGCTAGGTCAATGAGCAGATATGCAATGTAGTAGACAGTGTTTCGGGGCTAAGCTACAGTGAAGATGCCAACCAAAACCCTTGCCTAAAGGTTTTCATCCAGCTCATTGTAATCTATTTAATTTTAATCTATCTCACTTAGTCACACTGGACATGATGTGGCTTTATTATTTAGATCATTATCATTATTTTGCCAGGGAGTTAATTTGCTTTGTGGTACTATAAGAATAAGGGCTTTCTGATGTTTCGGGGTTTTCAATTTAAAGAGCCTGGTGTCAACCTGTTGGCGTGTGGGCGCTCTGACACACACGAATGGGGAGCAAAACCAAGCGCACCCACTCTTACTAGGAACTGTGAGTGCGTGACGAGGACACGGTTCGCCCTTTCAGATGTTCTCACACACACACACAGAGAGAGCCTAGGGTCACGTGCCAGTTGAAAGGAGCGTGATCTGTGATAGAGCTTCAACAGTTATAAGAAGGCATTCAGGCTGCTTCCATGCCAACCAAGTATACCTCCTGTCCGCCTTTCTTTCCTACAACCCGTAACCTGCTAGCGCTCTTCAAACACCTCTGAAATGGATTCGTTAAGCTAACAGTGCTAACACGGTTACCCAGCCTAGAACCCTGAACTGCAGCGATAGGCAAAGTGGCTGGAAACGCTTCCCTAGAAAGGCAATCGCCAGGGGAAAAAAACCTAGGAAGGAATTGTCTATGTATATATACTTATAAAATATAGCGTTGAGGTATCGTAAGAAGTTCCAGACATTTTCCGGCACAATGGCAGTACTCTTTTATGAAGCACCACAGTTAGCTATCGGATCCAATTACCGCCATCTGACGTTTAGGATCACAGACAGTAGATTGGACACAGCAGCTGTCTGTTGCCGTTGCAGGGGGAATCGAGTCTTGTGAACATGCTAAAATATAGTACAGAAGTGATGATGGACAACTTTTTAATGAAGTAATTTGTTTTATATTTTACCCAGATGAAGGACGTCATGAAATGGAATAATAAAAAGGATGCAAATGTATCTAGCCTGGAAACAAAGTTTCATTTTAACTGTCTTGCTCAGGGCCAGAACTAAATATGGTAGTAGGGGTCGATTAGAACCAAACCCCTTTTGGACCCTAGTTTGATGCCCTAACTACTGGGCCGCTTTGCTGACCCAATATGTTTATTAAACTACTTTTTGTCCATGTACTCTTATACTTTTACTTCAAACAAAATGTATTCCAAAGGGCTTCCAGTGACACTAGCCAATATCCTGTTTCCTGCCCCCTGCCCAATACCCCCACAACCTTTTCCCTGACACTCCACACTTGCCATTACACAGTTACATTGTAGTAATGTAGCAGACGCACTTCTCCAGCATGACGGAGCGTAAGGGCACAGATTGTAAAAGAGCCACGTGAAACAACCACACAGCTTAGGAGCAAGTGCAATCAGGTGGTGGTATTTTGTTGAAAGTTATACATTTTGAACCCCCCCCTCCCCCCACCAGTGAAATTCATGACGCCCCTGCCATAAGGTGCCAGCTTTTAATGAATGTCTCTCCATGCCCTTGATGTCAGCTAATTAGCCACAGATTTGCATCGTTGTCAACCAACAAGATCAGAAACTGCATATGTATTTTCCACCACTCTCAGATATAGTGGTTGTCAGATGACAGGAAAATGAAGAGCCGAGACACACAAACACAACTTGTTCCCCCTATAAACATTCCCTGCTACAGCAGATCCAGTGCAGTATGGGGATATATACAGGAAAGTGCACTCCTTTCTAAATGGTTAACTAGATTTGGAGTTCACTGTGTATGTCTATGTCCTGTAGGTATGTGCATCTCGCGATAGGGATGACGTGGGACCAGTGCATCTCATGATAGGGATGACGGGGCCAGCGCATCTTGTGATAGGGATGACATAGAAGTGTTTGTGTGGTAAGGCGACTAACATGTCATGTGGCTGTGGGATCACATGTTGCATGTTCAATATTTTTAGGCGTATTTCAAACCAGAAAAGGAATAGGAACAGAAACACCCTCTCGACACAACAATTATCAAGAAGTTACAGTTGGTGATTATGATAAAAGGTTGAGAAAGATGAAAAGGGAAAGAGGGAGATTGGGGGAAAAAATAAAAGACAAAGAGAAGCAAAGAGAAATGGAGGGAGGGAAGAGGGAAGAACGGCAGAGAGAGAATTGGAAACTTGGCCTCCTTCCATGAGATCTTGTGCCTCTGCTGCCGCCCTTGTGTTCAGACTAGAGGTGGGCTGCTAGGATACTTCTCCTCCGATACCTGATTGATCGGAGGGGTGATAACAATGACATTACTAAATGAACAATTTTAATGTAACTTCTTAACATAATAGCTAAATAACATCAATTTTATCTCAAATGAATAAATAATGAAAAATATTTCGAAATCATGCCAAACTAAATGCAAGAACAAAGAGCTTGGAGCCACGTGCATTCATGAGAAAACCATTATTTTATTTATGCTTAAGAGAAACTTCATAGTTGACTAGTTGGTTTTTGTGCCGAAGGGTGGGAAAGCAAGGCCTGGCTGCCTGCATATTTCACTAACAAACCACACTAGCTTTATTTCTCTGGTTTTGCCTGACAAAAAAAAGTAGGATACCTTTGGGTTGCACAGGTTTACAATGTATGTGGTCTAATGACACTTAATAAATAGTAATATGAAATCGCATAGTTTGCCTGATTAGTATGCGAGAAGATTAGTATCTCTCACACCCTAATAAGATGAAAATAGTATGCCAAAAGTTCCCAGATGGTCTAGTAATTCTGGTGGATTTTCGTAGTATGCATTCGTGCCTGCTCTTTGTGGTATTACAGACCAACTCCTTGCTCAGTAAAAGATTGGGGGTTTCAACGATTCTTTTCAGTTGACCAGTGCCACATATTGATATTTATTGTTTCAAAGAAATTCACGAATGAAAGAAAAACTATCGTTGATGTGCCATGAAATTAAATAGCTTTGGCAATGTAAAGTTTGTCTTCAGGCTCGCTAGCAATTGCTCAATTCTTTTGACTATTCCAAGTAGGCCTATTCCTGACTAATAAGATATTAAAACGGCCAGTGGCAAAAGCCATATAGTTCATTGATCTATGCTATTTGTGGTGGAAGTAAAATTAATAAGAAACGTTAATCAGTAATTTGATTGTGAATGACAAAATTATTTAAAGTTGAGACGTGATTTTTATGACGAGGTAGTATTTCCCAATCGATCCAATTACTGGCATACTACCTTACTATATACTAAACAGTATCATCCGCGAAGTAAGTAACCGAGGTGCGTTTCTGTATAGGACTGTGCTTGCACTACACACCAGAGTGACACAATGTTCCTAGTTAATATTGCCTGTTAAAATGATTGTCTTTTAGCTAAATATGAAGGTTTTGAAAAAATACTTGAATTGGTTGTGTATTGGTTTTAAAAAGGCATCTTTGTTCATGGTTAGACAATTTACATTTGCGATATTATTGTGCTTTTTTTACGAATGCTCTTTTGTTAAAACATCAACCGTTCGACGAAGTTGATGTAGGTGATTTGATAACAAATTAACAGACATCGCATTTATTTTAAGCAAGCAGTATACGCTTATTAACGTTATAATGTCAGCCATGTGTAGAAAACTGGTGATTATGTGATGATAGTTTTGCGAAAGATACATTTCACGCCAGCTAGCAACTTACAAGGTCCCTTCAAAAGTGCAACGCGTAACAGGGTGCTTTGTCACTTTTAATACGTGTCCCTCCGTCCCAAAAAAAGTACTGCCCAAAATCAGCATGCAACAACACCGAATACTGATATTGATACTGAACACCTAAAATCGAGCGCTCTTGTCCAGGCCAACAAGTCGGGTCAAGCTCAGGCCACACCAAACTTCAATGCCGCCTCAGCGAGAACGGGTGAAACAACACGCATCATGGGAAAGGTGGCCCCTCCAGAAAAAGGGTGTTGTTTTGTTTAAAGTGGACTTATCTTAGCATGCCGACTCTGTCGTTTCCTTTCTGTCTCCCACTTTCTATGTTTTTCACGCTGTATTTTACCATGTATAAACGGCAAGTTATATTCTAGTGCTTTATGTTACCGGAATAATTACAAAAATAGCTTCAATAGCTTCACATATTGTCTTTGTTCCACTCCCGTCCTGTGCTATTCTTACACATTAACTTTGATTTGCGGGAAGAATGATTGTCACCTATTTGTTATTGTTGTATACTCACTTTGCCAGGTTTATGATCTCTACTTATTTGTCTCCCTCACTCACTCCCTCTTTCTGTATTTCTATTCTTTCCCTGCCTGTCTTAGCTGACAATAATTTCCATACTCTTTTGAGGGTTGGTCGTATAAACACTCCTCTTCTGTCACCCTCACAACATTCTCCCGCTCCCAGAATGCCTTGAAAAGCTCTTGTTGTCTGTCACCACAGGTTACAGGCCATAGAGCAGGGGTGGGCAAACTACGGCAAGTGGGCCAAATGCGGCCCGCGAGGCTGTCCCATCCGGCCCACGGAATGTAATAAAATTATTTTGGGGGGAATTAAAAAACCAACTCACCAGCCAATTCTTATAGATCTGAGTCAGAATTTTAACTATTTACACCTTATATGGGATCTACTGCACATATGTAATGTATGTTTTAACTTTTGCCCTTTTCTGGCCTCCAAATCAATTATGATTAACAAAGTACAAAAACAAATGTGGCCTTCCATTTCATTTCAAAATCCTGATGTGGCCCCCGAGCCAAAATATTTGCCCACCCCTGCCATAGAGCATGACTTGGATTTTACCAATCGGTATCAGAGATGCCTAAGCCCTCTAGTAGCCTGAGAGACTGATCTGATTGGCTCCATATTGTGTCGCAGGAAATAGTAATTATCCTCAGGGCTAGTATTAAACTATCACTTAGGGATGCAGAGATGTAACCATTATTGGATAGTTTGATCCACTAATATTTTTAATCTGCCAAAGCATGGATTGCAAGCTACTGGTAACCTGTAAAACGCCACACATTTTCCATTGCACCGTAACATGAATCTCTCATCTCAGACCCCATGGGCTCACAGTTACCATGTAATCAATGCAGAATGGACATTTCCCCACCATGGTTTAGCCATTAATGGCTTGAAAAGTCAAACCCAGCACTGATTTTCAGCGTGTTGCCACTGTGTGTGTGGTGTGCGGGTTTCATTACTCAGTTTGAAACCACGTCTTGAGGGTAGAAATGCTTTGAACTTCCCCCTGAACGTTTTTTGAAACCAGGCAGAAATACATAATGAGAAGTACATCATTTGGATCTGTTGGCAGTGACCGAATTTACATGGGGTGCTTACAGTTGTTTTTTTAAGCCTTGTTCTAACAGATATATTGACAGATACGTTGTTCATCACTATCTTGTGTAATACAAACTGTGGGCGAAAAAGAACAGTGAAATAACTGTGGTACAAAGTTATACATGGACACTGATCTTTGATTGAGATATGTATGCTTGTTACAAATATTGGCCCTTTCTTTGTTTTTCTGAGTATTGTGAACATATCCTTCAACTAGGTTTGGGTGTCAAGAACCGGTTCCAAATTTCCAATAACCGCGGATTCCAAAAATACACGTAGATTTCGATTCTGCGTCGGTTCTTAACGTTTTCATTTCAGGCGCGCATTTTACAGACCATGAATGTTGCTCTTATCGGCTAACCCCCGCAAAGCGGGCAGCGGACTTAATGTCACGTAGCTTCCCTAAGTACGCACGTGAGAGCTGAGAAGACACACTTCTGTTTACATCCTGGTCTATGGCCGACCACAGCAAACGCTCAGAAGTTTGACTTAGCTTAAAAAAACGTTTTAATGACACAGCAAAATGTAAGAGCTGCAGTAAAAGTATTTCGTGCAAGGGGGGAAACACTTCTAATATGATGCCGCATTTACTTCAACAATTTGAAGGAAAGCATTATGTACGATGTGTTGTACACATCTAAGTGCTAACTTTAGCAACGTCTCACGCTCAGGTACACAAAACGCAGTAGGGCTGTCAATGTTCCTTTACAATACTATTCTAATTTCATTCCTGATTATTTTTAATATTGTAGTCGTATATGACTCCTAAAATATGAATTTGAACATCAATAGCTAACGCACCGAGCTAGCAGCTAGCAGCGAGCTGGAGGGTACTGATTGATGGCATGCTAACTACCAATGGTCTTCCTGAATAGGTGTTTAATCCTGGTATATGGGGTAGGGGAATAAGGATATAAACACGTCTATCTTATTTCAAATGTATAAAGTTGATTTATTGCTCAAAATGTGAAAGTGCCTGAAATGAAAAGAACTCTGGCCTCACCAGAGTGAGGCCAGGAAAAGATATGAATGTGCCAAATGCAAAGCAAAACCTAAAGAATAGCTTGCAACTCTTATTGTGTGTGTTTTTCTGTTCTTTGTTTTAGCACAAGCTCTTCTCCTGCGTGCACAATGACACTAAATGAACTAAACAAACATTAAAATGTTATGCTTAGGGTTGTTTTGTGAACGATTGTTTTACACGTTCCATGTCTACGTTTTGTGTACAAGAATCAAATGTTTTCAATTTATGGCGATCACAAAAAGGAAAAGCGGTGTGAGTTATTTCCTGGGTTATCTATTCAGAATCTACCAGTGAGTCAGTCTCCATGTGTACTTTGTCCACCACTACTCCTGCTAAACAGTCTTTGAACAAGAGTTTGTAGCAGCCTTTGTCAGTGGTCAATGGCCAGGAATGTCTCTGACGTCCCAGTAAGTATCTATTCAAAATGCACTTAGTAAGGGCTCACTGTATACTTTGCCACAGTCATTCAGACTGAGGGGACTTTGATCAAGGGGCGTTGGTAGAACTCTTTGTCAATGGGCCCTGGCTAGGAATCTCTCTGCCTTACACCAAGAGAAATATTCCTTGCTTTGCTTGCTCGTTCTCATGTCCTTTCTGGCATTTGTGGCAAATATTCACCTGCTTCTTAATAGATGCCCTTAAAATGGTCAATGTTACCACACTTGAACAACCCGATTCACGTGTGTTAGCTATGCTACCATCTCAAACGAAAAGACAGTAGCAGTCTCTTCGTTTAAACATTAAAAGGACAACTTAGAAATGTTAAGCAGCAAAAACTATGCATAACCTAATCACAAAATCACAGAAGGTTCTCTCAGTTATTATGCTATGTACAGAAAGCCAGACTCTGACTTTAAAGCTCTTTACAAAGCCAGTGCAGTAGGCAATCCCTTTAAGAGGCTATCCAATTAATATTGCATGCTTTTGCTTCCTGAAAATACTTGCTCTGTAAGCTCTGTGCCAGATAAATAAGGATAGTTAGTAGGTTATGTAGTGGAAAAAAAAAAATCTCCCAGTCTTCTTTTATATACAATTTTGTTTCACCGCAGATTGTCAAATGCAAGGCTCATTTCCAAGAGCAAAATGCTCAACTAAATCCCCTGACAACCAGAATATCCTGTTGCAGAGGTTGGTAAGGAAGATGGTTTAGTAAGAAATGCTTCTCTTAAAGTATTATCAAATTTTTAGCAAATTAAGCGTTGTTAGTGATATTAGAATTAAAATGTACATTATTGTCTGTTTCGGTAAGTCTTGTAGGCGATCGTACACTAATATTTTTTCCTCTTCCTTTTGCACTTCATGAAACAGACTTGATTATGCTCTCAATAGATCTTGCAGCCCAATAAGTGAGAATGATGGTACTGTGACAATGCAGTTTTAAACATTTGGCCATGGTTAGCCAAGCCAGGAATTCGTATGTTTCTCAATGGTCCAATTGGTGGCTCAGAAACACTAGCCGCTGTATGCAATAAAATTATTAACTAGTTCAAAAAAACATCTTTATGAAGTTGATACTGGTGCCCTGTGCTTTGGCTTCTACTAAGGGACCATATCTGTTAAGGATTGGCATCATGTAATGGATTTATTTTAGCGGGCCCATAACAGAATATCTCATTGCTATAATTCTATACATCATATTTGTCAAGGCGGTGTAGTGGTGAGGATCCATGTGCAAACATTCTTTATAAACTAACAAAAGAACAAGTACTTACGACAAATAAACGGAAAACCTAACATGACGTGCTAACAGATAACAACAACAACGAACGACACAGAGGGACAAGATAACGAGACATATATACACACACACACAAATGACAAAGTGAAAACAGGTGCGCGTAAACAGTACAGATGTGGGTCCGGGGTGTGTTCATGATGAAAAATTTGTTCACATCCAATTACCAGCACCAGGCAGTGTTGGGCTGGCGTAAACGTTACAATATTTGATGATACTTTTTATCATACTAAATATAACAAAATGACTTTGCAACTCAAAAGACTGCATTCTATTACAGGCAATGAGTTAATCATTAGACTAGAGGGAAGCCCTCTATTGGCCCTTCAGTACCACTCCCGGCAGCGCCTGCTCTCCTATTCACGGACTTGCTGTACTTGGTCTTGTAGGCGCCCTGGGGCCTCTAGGGTGGTGTCGGAGCCCTGGCGCCTCTAGGGTGGTGTCGGAGCCCTGGCGCCTCTAGGGTGGTGTCGGAGCCCTGGCGCCTCTAGGGTGGTGTCGGAGCCCTGGCGCCTCTGGCGTGGTGTCGGAGCCCTGGCGCCTCTAGGGTGGTGTCGGAGCCCTGGCGCCTCTAGGGTGGTGTCGGAGCCCTGGCGCCTCTAGGGTGGTGTCGGAGCCCTGGCGCCTCTAGGGTGGTGTCGGAGCCCTGGCGCTTCTGGCGTGGTGTCGGAGCCCTGGCGCCTCTAGGGTGGTGTCGGAGCCCTGGCGTCTCTGGCGTGGTGTCGGAGCCCTGGCTTCTCTGGCGTGGTGTCGGAGTCCTGGCTTCTCTTGGCTGCCTCTGCCGTGAAACGAAATCCATTAAGATTAAAACCTGACATGCGGGGGCTGGAGAATCAGACAGAGCAAGCGATCGAAACATGAGGGAAGGGCGAGAGAGAGATGGACTGAGAGAGGGGAAGAAAAGACGGGGGAGATACTGCGTGATAAAGGAAGGACAATTGAGAGGTGGAGGCAGGTAGAATGAACGTGGGATGTAAACGGAGAGGGTAGAATGAGAGGAGGTAGAGCTGCATCAGGATATACAGCTAGGTTGGCATAGAGAAGAAAAAGTGATTAGAACCATGGGACTTTGTTCTTCTAAATTCTCAGTAATCCCACTTCTCAGAAAGGGGAGCGAGGAAAAAGACAGAAAGATGGAAGTCTTGAAACAGTGCAGGAAGTTGTGTTGTTTCCTGCCTTTTGCGGGCCTCAGTGAGATTGGCTCAAGGCCCCCCTCTATCTTTTTGAGGTTTGATTTCTGCAACATATTTTTTTATGTTTGCTCTGTTTTAGTCCAATTGCGGCCACCCTCTAAGATCTCAAAAGCACCAATTAGCAGATAGTGAGACTGTGTAAAGGGTCATGTCTTGAATCTGGCTCATTTCAATATGCAGTATGCATTCCATTAAATACATTTTAAAAAGACGACTCGATCTTTCCAGAACCTAGTGAATAAGAAAGATGGAGTAACATCTAATCTGCTTAGATAAAAACTGACATTGCCACTAGATGACACTAGAGAGCAGGATCACTCTACTCTAACCAATATGAACAGATGGATGGGATTGTACCGTGTCAGTTTATGATCAAACTTATTTTCAACTATGGCATTTCTCAAAATGTTCCCTTTTACTTAACTGTACATTTGTATTGCCTGACGGAAAAGTTGGAATTACTAGAGAGGATATAGTTGCTTACTTAAAGCGCATCAGCGAGGGTAACTGAAAAGCATAATGGCTGACTTAAAGCAAGAGACAGATGGATGACAGAAGCGGTGTGTCACTTCAGCAGGGAGAGAAAGGGAGAGGGGAGGAAGGGTGGAACAGGGAAGAGAGAGCTTGAAGGGAAGGAGGGGGAGGCTTTGGTGTGAGAGGGGGGTGGGGGGGGGACTCTGATCTGTCTTGCTGTGTGTCCTGATGAGCTGCCATATGTAGTAGCACATTGAGCAACTCTGTGAAATTCGAGAGACGGACAGACGTATAGGCAGAAATGTTTTGTATATAAGGTGGGGCATGGCTCAGACCAGAGTAGGAGAGAATTAAAGGAATGGGTGGATGATGGAGAAAAAAAAGGTTAGAGAGAGAGAAGGGGCTGATGTTTATGCTAGAGAATAATCTCTTTCTTCCAAAGCCAGGGACAGCCTGACAACGTCTCCTCTTTACTTTCGTCATGCATTCCTTTACAAATCTGCTGCCACTAGCAAATGTCAAGAGAAGGCATGTGTTTGCACAAAATGCGATGAGCAAATGAAAAAGGGCCCGCTCAGTAACCCATCCAGTCATCAAGTAAATGTTGGGCCAATCTGCATGAGAAGAACGTTCTTACCTCTATGCATGTTTTCGGGTACTCACAAGCATTCTCGTACTCGCATGCATTCCTGGAAATAGTTTTCACCCACAAAGACATCAGTGTGCAGCCTAATACATCAGTAATGTTTTACTGCCCAGGACTATTCATAAAGAACATTGGCAATGGCTTACAGCCCAGAACTATTAATAAAGAACATTGGTAACATCTTACAGCTTGACTTTTCACAACAAGGACAACTTTGCCCAGGCAACCTCACTATCAATGTGGGTGGCGTCTAACATAGCAAGTGGTTGCTTCCCCAAGTTTGTCTGATGTGTTCAGAAGTGGCTTTAAAATGATTATGCCTTAGGCAGCTTCTTGTGGATGATTCACTGGAACCTGTTTTCATTGCCACCATGTTATTACCCCGCGGCTTTGCCAGACAATGTTTGCCGTGTGAATGTGTTTTTCCTGTCAGGTTGTGGCAAGGTCGATCACCCCTCAGATTGTCTTGCTCTCTCCTTCCATATGGCTCTCTATTCTCTCTCTTCCCTCTTCCCCTCCTCTACCTCTTCCCCTACCTCTGCCTCTTCCTCTGCCTCTTCCCCT
>JACXGK010001893.1:0-10184 GCA_016801125.1 Novumbra hubbsi
CACAAACCCACAAGAAACGATGGGTAAAGCACAAACCCACAGGGAACGATGGGTAAAGCACAAACCCACAGGGAACGATGGGTAACTGAATGAGATGGGCATGCAAGCATGGAACACATTTTTCTTTTATTTTGTTGACATGAGGCCTGTAACACAATTCCATGGTGTTGATCCTCATTGTGGTGACAGGGTCATGTTTTAAGTATGCACTGCAGTTAAACGTTTGTCAGGACAACATTTTAATAAAAGAAAATCAACATAATATTTTATGTAAATACACATTTCTACTTGCAACGGAAAAGTATTGCTCTTACAAAGCTTGGCGACCTTTAGAAAACATGTGCCCTGTGAAAAAATATGTTGATTTGGGCTACAGGGTTTGGTCATTATCTATCTTGCTTGTTTAATTCATTTTAAATAGATTCACATGGCCTGAAAATTTGTGGATTACTAAATCACTCCTAAGAACATCATAAATGTCAACTGTTTATGGACACTACTTTTTTAGGCTGGTACTGAGCCCAGCAATAGTGCTGACTTACCTACATTCTACAGCAAACACCATCTTTTAATTGTTCTGTTAGTTGACAGATTAAGTTAAAAGCCTTTTCTATGTGTGAAATGTTCATTATGTTGGTTTTGTAAACGAAATTAGCATTTTTGTTCAATAATCATAAAGGTTATTCTAGCTAACGATCCAAAAGATTAACAAACCAGTCAAACCTAAACATATGAAACTAAAGGGAATAGTGATGTTGCTAACAAATGCAGCTCCCTGTAACTTCGATATTAGTAACTTGACTGGCTGATATCAGTAACTTGATAAGCAAATTAACATGAGTCTCCATGAAAAAGCAATTGACCCTCTTAAAGCAGTTATGTCGACAGGAAACTCCCTTTTTATTTCGAGCATGTATAAAGTACAACTTGTTTTGATGAAAATAAATAGAAAAACAAATATCATGTCCAAAAGTAGAAGCATTATTGAAGACTACAATTGTAGTATTTGTTCTGACATTATTATCATGTTCAGTACATTTAAACTGTACATTCATAATCCTTACTCTATCCTGTCTGGCATCTGAAAAGACATATTCACGATAAATTAATTAACTTTAACCTTTAACACCCCATAAATTTAAAAGGTTCTCTTCGCTTTTTCTTCTATTGTAACAGGTTCGAAACTGTGAACCAATGGGGAGTACCTATGCGATAATTGGTACCCAATGCAGGAAAACATTACATGCTGAGATTTGATGGCTGTCAGCATATCAATGATGCTGCTGGAAGATTATCATACGCAGCCAGCTCATTATACAATACCTTGTAGATAATACTAATAATACCTGTTTTACTTTGAATGAGTTCCATAGTGCCATCAGAATGGAATTCTTCATGAAAATGGTTTAGAGCCCTGTTTATTTCTGGTAACGTCTTGCTTATCATCAATGAATTAAAAAGCAAAATACAGTACATTGTCATTTTAAGTTAATAAACTCTGACTTGTAGACTTTTAGTAGTTGGCTGCATTGGGGTGTTTTTTATTTGAGTTTCTGAAGCACAATGAACACCACTGGTGTCTTCATGTTCTGGTGCCTTCATGTTGTTCTCCTGTGTTGATTCTTAAATTACATTTCTGTCTGCACTTTATTTATAAAAACAATAAATCAGGTTTTAGTCAAAAACAATGTAGATAAAAACACCCTGTTCAAGTATTGTATGGGCATCATCGTGTTATGTTTGGGACGGTGTCATGATTTGTATGGAGCACTGCCCTTGTACACAAAAGTAAAACCTTTCTCATTCTTCAAAACATACCCCTTAAAGAGAGTTGTATTTTTTGATTTTTTTATACTCATTTTTTATGTCAAATAAAGTATTTTAAAGAGATAGTTATTGTTCTTGAGCGGTCTAGTCTCAGTGCTGATTTCAATAAGAAAAACGAGACATGGTTTGAATATTACTGCACACCATCTATTCCTAAGCAAATGAACTGAGCTGGAGCAATAAAGTATTGTGTTAGATTTAGAAGCCATGTACTGTACCTCATGTAATATCAATGAGTGGTGTTACTTGTGTTTGAGTAGTGATTGACCCTGTGTACTGGAAGAGGCATATTATTTTCTGTCACATCACTGATGTGAAGAAATGGTGGGCTAATAGCTGGTCAACATAAAAATCATTGAAGTCGTTTTCAAGAAATGACCCAAATCGAGCTCATTTAACCCATGTGGCATTGGAAGAACATGGAAACAGCTGTAAGTAGCTTAGGATCTGAAATTCAACCTCAATGGGAACATCTTAATGACAAATTCTATCTCCATCCACTGTACCACCTAAATAGCAGAGACTATTTCCGTGCCATTCTTTTCCATTAGGCCAGATAGCTCTGAAGAATAACTCTGTGAAATAGGGAGAAATGAATTTCCTATTAGCTCTAATTACTTCTCCCATTTATCTCTGGGAATGACATGAAGATTAATGAGAGCTCTCCACTATTTTAAGCAAGGTTATTTAAATGAGTGATCTTGCTCTCTCTCATATCACTGCATTCATCTTTACATTGTAAAAGGTTTTTCCCTTTTTTAATAATGTTGTCAATTTTTGCATAAGATCCAACTTAGTATTTTTCCCATGATCTTTCCCAATGCATATTAGCAGGAGAAAACAGAAGACCTGAGCAGGAGTGGAATATGCAAATTGACTGATGATATTGGATAAAATCCAACCATCTTGTTCAAAGTTTAGATTAGGTTAATGACTCCAGCGCTTAGAACTGTGATCAAATGTGAAGTATTTTTAATTTCATTCAGTTTCCATATGTCTGCATCATAGCTCAGAGTGTGAAACTGAAAACCAATTAATTATATAATCTATGCACAATCATTTGTTTTGGTAAAAATCAATATATACTTAATAGTCCTCTGACAGGAGAGACAAGCGTGATTTATTTCTCCAAGAATTTCTAATTTTCCAACTGAATTTAACATTAATGACACATCTACAATTTATATATACAGTGCCTTTGGAAATTATAGAGATCCCTTCACACATTTTGTTGCGATATGGCGCTAATTCATACCTGATATGATTTACAAGTTTTCCCATAATTCGAAACGCATTACCTCGTAATAAAAAATGAAACAGCTGTTTATTGTCGGCTTTGGGCGACACCCTCAATAGAGCCTTTCTTGCCTGGTTATTTAGTTTGGCTGGATGGCCCCCAACGCTCTAAGTAACATCTGCCTCTATGGTCGAATTGCTGCAAATACAGAAGGACTCCAATGAGAAAAAGGGGAGTTGCATGTGCCAAGGAACACAACACGTGGAAATTAGAGCAGCTGAAATCTGCCCTTTGTTCTGATGATTATAATGCCGCGGCTAACAGACAACTGGATTTTGTTCTGTCTGTCAAAGGAGTCCTGTTGCATTTTTTATGAAAACTGCTTTTTGGGTTTCATTTTCGATGTTTGTCTTCAGCTTGCCCAGTCTCTTGCTTGAAATGTCTTAATTGAATTTCTTCTTGTCATCTCATAAGACGTATCACACCAGACCAACCAGAAAGAAACACTGGTGAAGTTGACTGAACAAAGACGCTGGTGCTCTGAAACAGAGGGGCCTGAACCTGAAACACATCTTCTCTATCCCCATCCATCCCCATCTCCCTCTCTTCTGTTTTTATTCTACATTGTTAGTAAAGTAAGAAATTCAGTGTTGGTCTACACTTCTGTTTGCGGATTGATCGCTCAGCAGGACCCTGGCTTGTGCAGATGGTCTCCCTGTGGCTTCTGGTGATGGACTAGCCCTCATCGGCCCCTGACCATTCCTATGTGCCTGAAAAGTTGCAATGGCCTCTTAAGGAGACCTGAAAATGCCAAGTATTGAAATTAATTTGAGAGGCTAAAATTGTGGCTAAGAAGAGCGGAAGCAAATCGATTGGGAGACACTTATTTAGCTTTTTTCCACAGTGTGGAATAATAGTGAAAAATCAAAACATTGAAATAACATGCATCATGTAGTAACCGTTGTGGAATTTGTTTCCCTGTCAATGCATTTAAGCCATTTAGGTTGGGTTGTTATAAAGAAGACCATCATTATTTCTGTACTGCGGCAGTTCGTTTTATGGGAGCTAAAAAAAACTGCTACGCAAAACAGTGTCTGACTGCATCAATGGATTTAAAGTATATCTGCATTTTGATTTGTTAAACTTGTGGGTTACTACATGATTCATTCTTTGTTATTTCATAGTTCTGATGGCTTCATTAATATTATGGAAGGCAGGAAATAGTAAAAATATAGAAATACCCTTGGTGTAGCTGTGTACAAACTTTGGTCTGATTCTGTCATACATAATCATACTATCACAGCAAATCACTTCAAGTTACTGTAAATGGATGGTGTGGAAAGAAAATGTTTCATAGTATTTCATTAATATCTCTGGCTGAGCCTGTTGGGACCTATTGATTCCATTCAGACACATTTATCATTTGTATTCATGGCCAAGCTATTGATTAAGCTTGTCCTCTCTCCTCAGCTGATTTGCATTTAAAATCAAATTTCTATGAAGGTCAGGAACATTTATTTCCAGAAGGATAGACACTCTTTTATGTATATGGTTAATGGAATATGATTCATTTCCCACCTGAGAAATGAATAGATGCACTGGTGACATTTCCGGGATCTGTTTTAGTGGTAACGGCATAATTTGAATTTGATAAATAGCCCTGGGCTTAAATGGACAAAAAATAAGGTCAGAAACAACTCGTGCATCATTAACCGTTCTCACGGCTTTATTGTCACACATACTTTCTACTTGATAAATGATAGAATGTCATTACATTGCATGTTTGATTAGACCCTTGCCGCTGCAGTGAACTCACAGAGGACTGGAAATCAGATGTCTCTTCAAGGTATAGACTGGCGACTAGCAATAGAACATATTAAAAATATTCCTACTTTGTTTGTGTCATGTGAGTACATGCCAACATAATTGATATAGGATCCATAAGAAATCCTATACATTCTAATCCACTGTCAACTACCTCTTTCATCATAGCTTTGAAACAAGACACTATGGGGTGTACCCGTGTTCCTTTACTCTTTACTTCCATGCTCCACGTGATTACCGTCAATAGAAAACAGATAAAACATAGTAGATGTGGTTAGCTTTGCTTGCATTTTGTTTGTTTTTCATACTTTATACTTGCTTTCAGCTAATGTTTAAGGACTCAAATATCATTAGACCATGTCCACAAATTTGACTTACTTACTGGATTGATTTCAGTATCAGTCATCATGTTTACGAGATGCAATTGTATGTAAAAATCTAATACAAGAAGTGCTTTGATTTGATTTTCTTCTTAATATGCATGTGTATCTATGATCATAATATTGTAATGCATGCGCTGTTGTTTTCGCTGTTTTTTGGTTGGATGCATTTCTTTGTTTTATAGACCTTTGTTCTTAGTCGAGGTACTGAAATGGTAATTTCCAGTTCTCAAATGTTCTAATTTGAATATGCTACATTTTGCAAGAAATGATTAGATGTCCTCTTTCTTTCTTATTTAAAGCTTTTGTTCTTTGATTGTGACGACCAAAGCTTTTACTGAGAAATGTGGGTAGAAGAACACAATAAGCCATTTACTTCTGCTTAAGAGGACTTTGATTCATTCACAAAGACAAGGACACATGGGGGAAAGCACTATTCATCTACAGTACACTAAGACTCCATCAAATGTCTACCATAATATAATAAATTATTAGAAAAATAATGTTTACTTCATAGTTTTTTGCTTAATTAGTAGCTTTTAAATTCATTAGATTTTTTGCACAACAACCTCATCTCATCACAACAACCTTATCTCAACAACCTCATCACAACCAAAGCAATATGTATGGTACCAATGAACAACAAGTCCATTTCATCAAAGTAATGTATTTAGACTAGACAATTACATTGTCAAAGACTCAATAATCCCGGAGTCAATGAATTTAAATAGGATTATGAGGATCATATTGGAAATAAAGAAGGGAATATAATGCATTTTGTGCAGATTAGCATAAACCCGATAATCTGATTGTCCTAAAGTGTTTTGTTTTAGGGGAAGCCTCAGTCCTTTAGTACCTAGAGGACATTATGTTTCTGTCTCTCAATGCCACCATCACTCAGCCATATTCATACCAGATCAGCTCCATTTACTGTGAGAACTTAATGGAACACCGTTAAAACTACTCATATTTACTGTGGGAAATGAGGTGCATGGATATGTAGATATTTTATCAGCAAAGTCAGTACACATAGCTAGTCTTATTTCATGAGCACACTGCATTCCATCAACATTTCATGGCATTAGGCCATACATTTTAAATCGGGAATGGCAATAATATTAGGAACTCTAAAATAATGGCACTATTTGGGTGTCATGAGACAACCCTGTTAATATTACGTGTAAACAGGGTTACGTGTTTTGTGGTGTGTTTCATAGTGTCCGTTGGAGATCGCTACTGTAATTGTGTGGTGTATCTACATTTAGAGTTGAATGAATGTGAGAGGAGTTCATATTGGTTTTATTGCGATCTTTCCAGATTGTTGCAGCAAATGAGGAACTGTTCTCCACTCACGCAGTAAAATAAACCAGTTGGACTTTCACTATCCCAAATACTACACTGCTTTTCTTATTTTCAATTCTTTTAAAAGGGAGGTTTGTCTGGCAGGTTTAGAAGCCACTCATTGATTGGCGCCCAAGCAACATCATTAAATAAAGCAGAGTGATTGGTTGTCACCTGTCTGGCACAACTGTAGAACCATAAAATAAATAATCAAGCCACTTACTTAACCTGTCTAGTAATCAAATAACAAGATAACGAGACATTAATAAAGTCCAGACATGACCACATACTTTAATCCTTCTACAATTCCTCACTTTCTGTCCACATTCATTTACCTGAAGGGCGACATCATTGGAAAGTGTTAATTGTGTAAGTTATGGTTCTTAATTAAACACTACCTTCTCACTCTGGAGCCATAACCTGGTAAACGACAGAGATGCCCCATAATTGGTTTTGTTGTAGCAAGGTCATACTGAGAATTCTGCCATTTGGGAGAAATGTTTTCTGATATGAGTCAATATTATTAGCTCGGCTACGCTTTAATAGACGTATCCAAACCCATTGGCTTTGAGTTTTTGTGTAAACGGAATTTCCTCTAGTTGAGTTTAGATCACATAAAATGCAATTATCTTTACAGGAAAATAGGTGCTTTAATAAAAGAGGTTTCATGGTGGGAATTGGTGTGAGGGCATAGTTTGGCCTAGTGCGTGGAACTGTGGAACTCTGTGGAAAAACACTCTGAACCTTTAGCAGCTCCTCTGCAAGTTCGAGGTTCAAGGATATGGGAGGGTGCTGCAAGCGGCTGATGGTTAATCTAACGTGACATCGTTATCAAGTTGGAGGGCACAGCTGGCACTTCTCCCTGTCACGTCTTCTCTCAGCCATAGTCCGACGCAATAAAAAAAAAAAAGATTGTTCTCTTGGCCAAGTTTTCCCGTACGAACCTCAGTGCCCCCGAACACGAAGTGAGTGAGAAGAGCAAAAAAGATACATACAGCCTGACATTTACAAAAGCCTTTCTCAGTTCTAGCTATTTTGTAGCAGAAACGACGTACAGGTGACTAAGACATCTAGTACTTTATACGTAAACTACTGTTCAAAAGTGTGGTTTCACTTAGAAATGTCCTTTTCTCATATGAAAACATACATGAAATGATTTTGAATAGGAGATATAGTAATCGAGTTAGGTTATATAGTAAGGTTAGAAATATATATTTTTTTTTATTGAAAAAACTTTGTTTCATTATAGAATCTTCCATTTGCTGCGTTTACAGCCTTGTTGATCTTTGGCGTTCTAGTTGTCAATTTGTTGAGGTAATGTGCAGATATTTCCCCTCATGCTTCTTGATACACCGGCGAAAAGTTGGATCAGCTTGGCTTGACCGGCACTCCTTGCACTCTTACACTCCCAAACAGCTCAATAGGGTTGAGATGCAGGGAGTGGCGAAAGCACGCAGAACGCTACCTACCAGAATGCATTGTGCCCACTGTAAAGTTTAGTTTAGGAGCAATAATGGTCTGGGTCTGTGTTTCAGGGATAGGCTAGTTCTAGTGAAGGGTGCCACAAGATACAAATGCGTTTCAGACAGTTGTGTGCTGGAAGTCCTACAAGTCTCATATAGGTGGGATGATTTGGTGTCCACATACTTTTGGCCACGTTGTCAGACTAGATGAACTTGATTGCTGTTGTTTTACTCTATTGGGTTTAATCTACATGTAAATTGTAGTGTATGGTTCAGGTGCCTGTAATAGCTATGGCCTGTGCATGTTTACAGTAATTCTTTATGACCCACCTACTACTTTGCTAAGTTATCATTGCTGTTTAGTAGAACATTTGATACTATTTTAAGGTCTGTGCCTTCTCAGCAATATTTGTTTTATTTTACAGAGTATCTGATCACATGCCCAAAGCAGATAAGGCATAATTCAGTTTCTCGTATTTGAATAAAATATATCATTTCAAATTAGATTTTGTTATCCATTTTTGTCTTATCTCAGCTCATGTGGAAATATGAAAAATGTCAGAAGAGAAGGTGATAAAGTGATATGAAACACGATAAGACGGTTTTCACCGTTTGTGTGAATCAACTGCTTAATCCTAAAATAGAGGAAAACCAGTCAGACAGAAAGTCCACAAGCAAACCTATCTCTTTACCATACCTAATCTTCTGATGTTGAAGTAAATATTTGAATGAAAATTTCAGTTTTTCTGTGTGGCTAGACTGAGGTGAAGTGATTGGGCCAATATATTCCATGACAAATACGGCAGCAATACTCTGACGTATTCAAGTGAAAATGCATGCTATCCCATAAAAAAAAACACAAGACTATTTATTAAACAAAACACTTTGAAACTAACGTCACAGGCAGACTTGGTATAGGAGGATGTGGACATTAATCTAGGGTTAATCTAGGCCAAACGTTACCATAAATGGATGGTAGATCCAAACTCATGAGTTAATTCAGTCCTGTGGGAGCAGGCCACTATTCAACAAGTATGTCATATGTTATGGACTGCCATATGACATGAAGTAAGTGTAAGTCACAGGAACACCCAAACAGGTAACCCACCAAGTCATGATTGCAATGCAAAGAGGCTCCAGACGGGTGAAACCCGGTCCGATGGACATCCACCAGAAGACAAATCCAAACTCGTTGACATGCGATACCGCTTTCGTTGTCACAAGGTGATACATCTGTCCTGTGAGGGGCCTTTCTTCCAGCCGCTAAAGAGAAGCTTGTCTTCACTACCCGCCAGGGCCCGTTCTGGCACCAGGCTTTTCCCTTTTTCAGCCCATACTGTTAGCGTCGGGACCCATTCAGCGTGGATCCCGTTTATAAGACAAATAATGCTTGAAATACTTGAAGATGATCTGTTAGACCGTTAGGGCATTTTGCTAATCTTTTTTTTTTCACCCAAAGCATGAATTCAATTAAATAAAAAAACGTAATGTACTGTGCTACTGGCGATGTTAAACTGCAGAGTTGAATTCCTTATTGAAAGTATAATAAGGGGGAAAAAAACATTTAAAATGTACTGATGTTTGTCCTCTTATCATTTCACCCAGGGGCTAAAAAATATAACTTTTTAAAAGCTCGATAAATCCACAGAGGAGTTGTTGTCAAGAGAATGTTATTGCCTTCACGAAACTGGCGACAAGATCATAGCTTCCACACTGTTCAAGTTAAGAAGTTTTCCTCTTCGGATTTTCTCCGAACAATAACAACCTGATCAGGCTGATGGTGACAATCTCCGATCATTGTGCAGTGTGCACTGAAGAGATTTATTCCTTCCAAATCAGTGTCCAATGAAGATGGACTTTCTGACAGGTGGCAGAGGAAATAGGTTAGACTACACATGTGTACACAGCCTCAGTAAATCAGACCAAATATTTCTCAGTTACCCCATTCTCACTGATGTTTCTAACTACACATGGTGTTCTAACTTCCCACCCCCTCCCTCCCTATTTGAGCCCTTGTCATCCACTTCTCTGTCTCTCTGTCTTCTGTTTGTCTCTACTACAACAGTTCATTTTCACACCACAACTTGTCAGTGAAAGTGTCATGATTAATGG